>JBBPTW010000040.1:0-47113 GCA_038094575.1 Phylloporus cf. nigrescens | reverse complement strand
AGGATTGAGGGTGGGAAGGCCAGCATCCACAATGTGTTGTTGCTCTTCAACATTATATGCTAGCTGCTCATTAATGAGCAAGTTTCCTTGTTGAACATTCCAATTGTGCTGTGATCTAGGCATGGATAGAAAGTGTATTTGCAAGCTTTTTCTCTATGTTTGCAGTCCTTGGTCTATCAAATAGAGGCCATAATCATAGATCTGCTCTTGGATAGGATTAGGAATGTGAAGGAAGTGGGTGAGATGGTATTGTAAATTATCACAGAGATAATGTTTGGTTGCATCCCATAGTCTATGGGGATCCACAGGAGAGCAATGAATGAGGATAATAGTAAAAAGATGATGTAGTTTAGAACCCATGGCAAAGTGGGCAGCCTCTTAAAGACATAGCAACCACTCCCTATCATCTTGCAAAAGACCTCTTGCATGATAGGCCTTTTTAAAGGAATCATAGAGATGACCATCCACAATATGAAGATCTTCATAGGATGTAGCACCTATGGAGAATAAGAACATAGACTTGAAATAGAAAATTATATATACCTTTGACCACAGTTAGCAAAAGACACAAATAAAAGACTTCACCAGCAGAAGAAGAGCTAGAATACATGCATCCAATAGCCTTGTATCTTTAATGAATCTTTCAAATAGCATATCCATTGTCTCATACAAAATGTTTTGTAAACTCTTGATACAGATAGTTGTGTGCACCAGCAGTAATAAGATCAGAATCCTGATTGACCTTGAATCATCCCAATAATTTAATATCTTTGATATTATTGACTACTTCCTCCAATGGAGCCTTAGCATGGAAGACAACATTCTGCTGGCCAGGAAGATGGATAGGAAGACAATAGATAGCAGGCCACTCCATATGCATTGAAAATTCAAAATATTATGGCAGGCCTGTGTGAAGAAAATATATCTGACATTAAGATAAAAGGTGATCTTATTCTCTTGACCACCAGCCTGAACAGTAGCATGATCTGGACCCTTGTAGATGTACTTGTGGATATACTTGACAGCCTTGATAGAGTCACAGACTTCTAGATTGATATGACAATCAAACTGAATCAGAAGTTCTCTTGAATAAGAAACCATATGTCTATTATTAAAAGTATTTTGATGTTTTTGAATAGTTCTTTCATTCTTAGGGCAAGCATAATCAGGATAACCATTCTTCTTGATAATAGTCTGATTGGTAAAGGCCTTGAAAAAGTGCTTTTTGCAAACATTATTTTTAAGACATCTTTGAGAAGAGCATGATTTATGAAGCATGTATTTGAAGACAGCAGAGTGAAGTTGAGAATAGATATTGGAATCAGGAAGTTGTGCTGATATGATAGCATCCACCTGCCCTACAGTATGAATCTTATGTTAATCTTCACGAAAGATCAAGAAATGCATATGAGGTAGACCATGTTTTTGATATTCAATGGTGTAGACAAAGCCTGCCACATTTCCAAAGTAGCCATTGTGAATGATTTTGAGCAGAGCTTGCTGTTTTGCATGAAAAACATATGCCACCAAATCAGGCCTATCCACAGTTAATTGACCTATAAAATAAATAATAAACCCTTGAAAAAGCAAACACAAAAAGATAACATACCAGGAAGAAGATTTTAAGTGATTTCTGGCCAGCTTTCATTGGCAGTCATGGTAAGAAAAAGATCTGATTTTCTACACTCTCTACAAATAGCCAAGAAATTCTAAAGTAGCTAATGCATATAGCAAGTTCCTTCTTTATGAGTGGATGGAAGAATAATATGACCAACTTGATCCAAGTCTTGATTGTTATTATACATCAAATGATCTCTTAATTTCTGATACAAATCAGCTCTGAGTCTTGTTTGATTGTTGGCTATCCAAGTAAGGTTGGACTGATCAATAAAGGCCCAAGCATCACAGACCAACTACTGAAATAGTCTTTCACCTTTAAAGAGATTGGATGGCTCTACTTCTGGTGAACATATATAAAGCCTATAGATATACCAAAGAAGCTGTGTAACCTTTTTGAAGCAATGTGGATGACCATTTTGGAGCTGCAAGGGAATATTCAAGTGCCAGCCCTTTTTACCTCTTGGAAAGAACAACACATAATGAAGGGGAAGATATGAAGAATGGAGATTGCTAATGTGACAAAGACCACCATCTTGAAGACGAAAAATGATGTCATGATCTGCACCAGTGGCCCAAGTACCAGCATCAGAAACAATGGCAGCAATTTTTCTCTATAGTAGATAGATTATATCTTCTAGCATCAGCCCCTTGTTAAAGATGGATTCATGTGTGTACATCCATATGTTCTTCAGGTAGCTTGGCCTATTTATTCTCATAAGCTTGAAAGATAAAGATAAATAAAAAATAGAACTAATCCACATAATTTCATAGACTTGCTTACAGAATGAAGCATAAGAATAAAAAGTTCTAAGCATATCATGCAAGTCCAGTAGAATTGCACTGTTCAATAGAGGATTGTATTGCATGTGCCTATTAGTTATCTCCTGTGGATCATAGATATAGAGTTGGGCAAAGAAAGGCTCTGGGCCATCTAAAGAAATCAAAGCATCCATAAGATGATGAAGAGCATTATGAACATGAAAAGCATTAGGACCAGCTTCTTGAACAGCATTATTCTCCAAATCAGCACCAACAGAAGTAAAAGCCAAAGCATTGTTATATTGACAAATTTTCTTTTTAAATCCAATTTGATCTTGAGAGTCATCAAAAAGATTTTGGAGTACATGAGGTCATTGTTGAATAGGTGGCAAAGACACTTGACCCTGCAGACAACAGATATCAAAGTGAGAATTATAAATGCCAGAGTTGGTAAGCTTTTCAGAAATGAAATGAAGGGCATAACAATTTGAACATTGAATATTCATGGGACCAAGAGAGTGAATTTGTACTGATTCTTGATATGGTCTACCATCAGATGGAATATAAACAGGGGAAGGTGGTAGTGATAGTGGTAAAGGTGAGGGTAGTGGTAATGATAATGGTGAAATATTATCATCCTCAAAATCACTGGAACTGGAAAAGAATTGATCAAAAGAAGAGGGATCAAGATCAGGATTGTCTTGAAGTGCTTGCTGCTGCTATCTCTCCGCTCATAATGTTCTACTAAGTGATGACTATGTTTACTAAGAGCTTGAGAAAGCTGCTGTGCTTGTAATACTGCATTGTGCTCCTAACTCTTCTACTCTTGTAATGCCTGCCTTTGCTACTGTAACTGTTTTTGATGCTCCATTTGTTGCTATAAGACAGCTTGTTGTTGCTATTGCTTCAATTCTCTTTGATATGTCAATCTCTGATGAAACAATACTCTCTACTACTCCTTCAACTGCCTCTGATGTTGCACTTGAGCTTGCTGCTCAGCTTCATGCTGAAAATTAATAACATTTTGATGTTGAGCAGATAAAGAAATTATAGAATCAGCTTGAAAGTTCATGGAATAAAAGGTGGAAGCATGATTGGATCTTCTAGAACATTGTCTTTGATGGGTAGAGTGGTAATTTTCCATTAACCTTGCAGTATGATCTACCCTTGGAACCTCTAAAAATTCTCTCTGAGAATGTCAAGTAGGTTAATTATTGTATTGTCCCATAAAAGGTAAATGAAATAACTGGGCAGACAAAGGAGATAGCATAGAAGAAGGCTGATATTGGACTTGTAGATTTGGTTGAAATACTGAAAAGCATGATAGTGGAGAAGGGAAATACAGACGATATATACATTGAACATGAAGATACTGAATCTAATAATGTGGTATGCCTGGATATTAATTCACAGATATAGGAGGATGATTCTATAATTTAATTTGAATATTATATAGATAGTAAATCTTATAAAAACCTACAATCAAATTATTGGGCATATTTTGTATTGGAGCAATAGTATAAGGTTGGCAATAGAAAGAAGAAGAGCCAAGCTCATATTAATTATACTGTGCCTGACAGCCAGCAGACCATGCACATTAAGGGGAAGTTGGAGAAGTAGCTCTAATATCAAATATCAATTAATTAATTAATTAATTAAAATTTGAAAAGCATATATACTTATATCTTGATATGGTGAGTTTGAAAACCTTGAAGGATCTAAGAGACTATATACTCTATAGTACTCTATAGTATCCTAGTACTATGCTACAGTAGCTCAAAAAAGTGTCACAATATTGGGTAATTTTGGAAAAAGTGATTAATAGTGAAAGATGGAAAACAAATAAGACCAAACAATTGCAGAATAGTAGAAAGTATATACTCTTGGCATTCTAACACTGCTTAAATCATGTAATTTGATTGTCATGATACTGAGATATAGCCAATTCAAAATGGTATGTTATTGGAACACTTATTTGAATATTATTACTATTTTATAGTTTACAGTCAAGGCAATATATACTTGGCTTTATTTGCTTATATAATTAATTATATGTATGTAAACATCATTTGTGAGTTTGAAATGCTTACATACACATTGATTTTCATCCATTATTACCATTTATTAATATAATATACTAATATTCCATTTTAGCTTGATATTGGTTTTTTTTATGGTCCAATTATCTCCACATTGATTATTTATAATCAGAACACATTGAAATATCATATCCAATCACTTTACAATGTAGGTAAATGCAATAGAGGTCAGCAACCTACACTTTTCTATCTTAGCTACTAGTATACCATTTTTTTAACTAATTACTACAAACCAAGAAGTGGTATTTGATCAAATATATCTTTGTTCTACATTAGCCATAAGTTATTCTAGATAGATATATCTGTATTATAGGATATATTATCATATACCAGCCCATAATATCTCTTAAAGCTAATAGAAATTAATGATATTTAAATATATAATAATAATAGATGTCTTTAGAAGTTCTTTTGCTTTCATATTCAGTAACCATTTGATGGAGGCTAACCCTTATAAGCTATAAAATGATATTACAACTATCTAGCATTTCATTCCTATATGTATTGACAAGTTCAAGTAGACTTTCTAATATTTTAAAAAACATAGATGATATTATTGTCTAATTGTGACTTTTGTAGAATGTTTTATGACATATTAATTGATGGGGTTACAATGGGAGAATAATGGCCAATATGATATAAAGATATCTTTAACCAAATACCACTTTTTGATTTATAGTAGACAATTAAAAAAATAATATACTAGTAGCTAAGATAGAAAAGTGTAGGTTGCTGACCTCTATTGCATTTACCTACATTGTAAAGTGATTGAATATGATATTTCAATGTGTTCTGATTATAAATAATCAATGTGGAGATAATTGGACCATAAAAAAAACCAATGTCAAGCTAAAATAGAATATTAGTATATTATATTAATAAATGGTAATAATGGATGGAAATCAATGTGTATGTAAGCATTTCAAACTCACAAATGATGTTTACATACATATAATTAATTATATAAGCAAATAAAGCCAAGTATATATTGCCTTGACTGCAAACTATAAAATAGTAATGATATTTAAATAAGTGTTCCAATGACATACCATTTTGAATTGGCTATATCTCAGTGTCATGACAACCAAACCACATGATTTAAGCGGTGTTAGAATGCCAAGAGTATATATTTTCTACTATTCTGTAATTGTTTGGTCTTATTTGTTTTCCATCTTTTACTATTGACCACTTTTTCCAAAATTACCCAACATTGGGACACTTTTTTAAGCCACTATATGCTATTTACTGGTCTACCTTGGATTTTTGGCCTGGATACACTGAATAGGCTTAGCCTCAAAGGTTTCACTCAATGAGTCACCCCTCATAAATCAGGCACAACCCTGATGTGAACTAATCAACCTCCAGGTGGAGAGACTAAGAAAAAGGTGATAAAGATAATTCTGCCCTTTCTAGGGGCTTCTCTAAAGGCAACAGCCTGAATACCACTTAACTCTGTGGATTGGGTATGGGGAAGATAAAGAGCAAAGTGTAATGAACCACTAATGGTAATGGTAGAAAAGAAAAATACAAGTATAGTGCAATCATAGTTCTTATCAGTCCATCTCTTATCAAATCATGATCAGTAGTGACATTTTTGTTTGACATCCAGTCTATTTCATGACCTGCCAGCAATCTACAATATATTCATAGACTACAGTATTTTTTTCTGGATTTTTTTATTATTATAGTGGGCAGAAATGAGATGTGCTACACTTTCAGATATTTTTCAGACTTTTCAACAGTTTCTACTTCAGAATTAAGCACTAGCCAAACCACATGGCAAGTACAGATAAAAAAGAAAATACACATGATACTATCCAATGCAACTAACATACCCAAGCCAGGCATCACCAACTTCATGCCCATAACTTCCACACCCCATCACATGCTCATTCTAAGATGAGCAGGCTCACAAATGTTTCTAATAGGTTTTCAAGTTGCCTTCTCATATCCACAGGTAGAGCACTGGTCCATGGTAATGTGATCTGGGTCAAGTAATATCCCAGTCACCATTCCTTTCACTATCATGTCATGGATAGTAGTAACACTGATGTAAGAGAGACAAGCATGAAGTTCAGTCATGCTAACTCATTCATCAGTTCTAGTGGCCATGTTGGTTGCAGGATAAGTATTTCAAGTCTTATATAGACTATTTGACACATTAACTTCCTTCAGCAGACATCGTTGAGTATTGAAAAATCAGCAAGAATTACTATCAAAAATGGCTCATTTATGAGGCAGCTGATTGATATGAAGGTAATGCACATGCTTGGCACATACAACACACCCTTTGGGAGAATCTATGATTAGGAGCATCTGTTTGGAAGGTAAATCAGCAAGTTACCACATCCAATGGTGTCAAACATTCTATTATCAGTGCCTTGGATAGATCTGGGTGGGATAGACTTAAAGTTGATGAAGTGCTTATATGAGGGAGATAGATGCTGTGAGGCACCACTATTATAAAGTTCAACAACACTCATTATGTTAGAACAAGCTAGATAAGAACAGTTGTGTGGAGGATTGGTTTTGGCTACCTAGACACAGCAGTCAGGTTTCTCTGCTGTGTGTGCTGAAGAGCTTGCTTTCAAGTCCTTCATGGAAGCTTTCCTGTCTTTGAATTTCTTGCTATGAGGTTTCCAACTCTTGAAAGCCTTTTTGGCTTTCTCTTGGATCATTCTTGTGGCCAGGTCATTCACAATTGTAACACATTCTGCTGAATTTCTTTGGTTTTTTCCATTTAGATATGTTGGCTTCAAATGCTGTGTTCTCAGACATGGACTTCTTCAACTTTTCCCCTTCTTAGAGAGTAATTCAGTCATACTCTTTTAGTATGATGTCTATCAATCTGTTTGAACTAATCATTTTCTGCTAGATGCATCATGAAAGATAATGAGATATAATACTTTTAGCCCATTTGATGTCATGACCATCAGTGTTCCATTCTGGCTTGAGGAACCAAGAATATCACTACTCACTAATGGTGATCCTAATATCTGAGCTGGAGCTTGTATTTAAAAAGGTTTGGAGGTTAAGAATCAGTTGATATGGTTGAATAAAATAGATAAAGAGGAAACAATGGATAAAATACCCTTTCATCAAGTGATATTATTGGAAGTGTCATGTGGAGGGGTTCTGGAAAGAAAAGGGTTGGAATCAAAGATGTTGAGCATCACTTTGATATTATTTAGGTAAGCATGTCCAATCAGGAAAATTAGCAAGACATGCAAAAGCTTGCCATGAATACTCTACCTCTTATCTAAGATATGAATATATTTAAATTCTTAATGGATGAGTGCATTTAAATACTTCATCTACTTAGCCTCTATAAGGGATACTATATGTGCCTCCAGGTCCCATACTAGCCCAATAAATACTAGGGTAGTGATGAAAGGAATGTTCTTTGAGGTCTCCTAGGAAATATCTAATTGACTGGAGATATAGTCAATGTTCTCTAAGTTGTAGATATAAAAAGACTATCTGATTGTGACTGAAATAAGGTAGATGAAAGGTCATGTATGGGGCAGGTCGTGTTCTCATCAAATTCCTCAATATCATTATTGAATAGCATGGTACCAGCATACCATATGTAACTACCTTTGGAGCATTAACCTCCCTATTCCTTGATTTGGTTTGCTAGGATCAAGTGGAAGGTATTGTAATCCTGCAGGTATTTACATCACATATGGAAGAAGGTATAATCATTCACCCAACATACAATGGGACCAATTTCATAATGTCTCATAATGTTAGTACCCACCTAATCTATCACTCCATAGCCACTCCCTAATGCTATAAAATCAAAACAAAAGGTATCAATGGCAAATATATTCTTAGCTAGCTGTATAGTGAGAAATGTCCATTGTGATGGGTGAGATGGAATTGTATGATATACTTCAGCAACATCTCTAACTGCTGCCTTTGAAATGGGAGGGAGGTGTGAAATAAGAAGTAATATAATGCAGAAGGTGCTGTAATATGATGGGAAGTTATCTGCACATATGTAGAAATTAACAAATAAAATGTCTGAGAAATTGGAGGAGTAGTGTGGGAATGATAGATTTTAAACAAGGTAAAATTTGCCTGGTTTGCCCAGTTTGAGAACTAGGGAGAGTGGGGCAGTCTGGATAGAACCAAGAAGGGATATCTAGGTCAAATGGATAAATGTAGTGCCCCTTGGCAATTCTTTATTTATGGTGAAGAAAAAAATGTCTATATAATCATATACAGACTGTTTGTTGGATGGAAGGAGTAAAGAAGCAGGGGAAAGGGGGAGCACTTGTGGAGAGTAGAGTGTTTAGCATAACAGCCAAGGGGGTGCTGCCAGTCTGAACAGATGATAAGGCCAGCAGTAGGGTTAACCAGTCATTCAGCAGAGTTGCAGCAATAGTGGGCAGGGAATCTGTCCTATAGCTTTTTGTTTTTACAGTTTCACATATTGTGGAGAAATTGCCTGAGGCATTTGAGGCATGCAGACTGGTTACACTTGCTCTTGTAGTATTTGTGGGCATTGCCCTTTGAAGAGTGTGACCACAAGTGAGAAAAGGTCTTATGTCTCAGCAGGTATGAGAGATATCTGGGGAGTGTAGGTGCCAGTGGTGGCTGTCCCTGAGGGAAGGGGAACAGGAGCAAGAATCATGCTCCATCCAATGGTGAGAGTGCTTATGTCAAAAAGCAGTAGGGTGTAAGCAATGCTTGACTATTTCGCTATGGTCAGCCTGCTCTACCATCTAATGGATGGAGTGATTGTGGCAGGATATTGCCCATAGCACCAGCAGAGAAAGGCACAGCAATAGTATGCAAGGAGTTTATGGCAGGACATTATCCATAGTGCTAGATGGGAGGTGGATATGATTATATAGTGAAAAGAAAGGGAAAGAGAAAATGATCATTAAACCAGTATGGGCATTAGTGGAAATACATACCTGCACTTTAAATTGTGCCTGGTCAAGAGCCCAGATTTCATTAGCTGTGGACATGAGAAGTTGACTATTAACATGCACAATATTGTAGCCACTTTCAACCTTAAGCCTGTGGTGCTAGTCAAGACAGACATGCACCAGATATATAAGGATAATCTTGTCACCCAGGGAGAGGTGAAGGGAAGAGTAGTTCTCAATGTATTAGAAAAAGGCAGCTATGTTGGAATGTATGAGGCTAAACAAGTGTGTAAATACTATGAGATATCAGTATTTGGAAGAAAGTGAAATGTGAATACATGCTTACCTCCAGTTAAGTGATTCAAGACTGGAGGGAAAAGTATGTTATGGTGCATGACTCATAAGTCTATGAACAGTGCTGAAAAAGGAAAGTTGATCAGATGCTAATCAGTATATGCTATGTGTCTACAGACTGTCCATCTCCAGCACACCTCCTCAGGCCAGAGATAATGTAAGTCTGGTCATTATGATTTCATGTGGTTGACAGCTAAGTGACTTTGTCAATTTGTTAGCAAGCATTTCAGCTGTCGGAATATATGTGATTGTGAATATTCTATTCTTGATGTGTTTGTGCATAAAGTGGTACTAAGTTCCAAAATGACAGCTTCTGCTATGAAAGCAGGCTTCTCATGCAATAGCAATAGCAGCAGTATTGTTGAAGTACAGGTTCATGGTGGGTGATTCTTCACCTGCATGGATATTGATGTTGTGAATGACATAATGCAGCCATAGTGCTTGTTTTGCACCATGTGCATGTTAAAGGCTCTAGAAGCGTTGGGTGTTCTCAGGAAGGTCAGGGAACCAGTTCTGGAGTCCACTGTGAGTAACCAAGGGATATATTGAGAGGATATAAAGAATGTACAGACCTGGAGTCCACTATGAGTAACCAAGGAGGAAACAACAGTGAACTTCCAGGATAAGTACAGTTCTGGAATAACAAGTGTAAACAAATGAGCCACAATGAATGTGAATGTAATAAGGGTCGCTTCTGTATGGATAGAGCGACCACATTAAGGTGAATTAACTAGGAAAAGTGGTGAGTATATAAAGTGACCTTAGGGAATTCAATGGGAGCAGTTAGAAGATCAACACAGCATTCAAAGAGTGCCAAATCACAAATCTTAACAGTGCAAGGGTGACATATTTAGCTTCACAAGATGATATGGTAACTCTTTCCTATTTTTTGCTATTCCAAAATATAACTACATAGGCTATGGAGAAGTTTGCAAATGTTACTGAGCATCATTTTTGAGTTTGTAATAGTAATAGCATTGTTGACATAGATCATGGTGATGGTAGTGTCAGTGATAATATGATAAATATAGATGGTAGGATCAGATGGGAGGCAGGTAAAGCTATTTGCATTAAGTTTCTGGTACATGTATTTGTTTTAGAGATAGGAGCCTTGTTTGATTTCATATAGACTAAGTAATAATTTGGCTACTCTGTCTTTACCATCTATAAAGCCTTTTGGTTGATGCATGTAGATCTCATGGTCAATTTTGCGTGATATTATCTTGGCCACAGTATCAGTCATGTGCACATGGGGTCCATTCTCTATTCAAATACTTGAATGATGGAACTATTATAGCTCATTCACAAATGACCATATGTGCTACACTCGAGTTAGTGTTATATTTGTGAAATCTGATACTCTTCCAGTATATTTGGAGTTCAAATTGTGGCTAAAGACACAGCATGGTGTCACAGTGAAATGCCTTTGTTCTGACTATGGGGGGGAGTATCTGTCTGACAATTTCTCATGTCACTTGAAACAGGCTAGGACAGAATGAAAACTCACTACACATGACAAGCTGAAATTGTCAACTGTACCAGCTCCAGATCATCTTGATGTAGACTTTGAGAATCCATTTGGGAAAGTGCCACTGCAATGTTCAGGTCATCAGCATTTTGAATTGTCATATGTCTGCATGTTGTGGAGTGGGGAAGGGACACACAATGGATGAAAAAGCCACCTCCTATCACATGGGATCCAGAGAGTTAACAGCAATAAGGGTCATGAGAAACCTAATGAGATTGCCACAGCATTGTTAGCATGGGAATTCAATGACACCAACATAGCTTCTATATATGCAATGCTTACTGGTAGTGCAGAAGCTAAGGGACTTGAACTAACAACCATTCATGAGGCAAAGACACACCCAGACTGGGACAAATGGCAAAAAGCCATTAACACCAAGTTACAGAATCTTGTTAACACATACCTTGAATGTAGTCAATTATCTCCTAAAGAGAACCAATGTTGTCAGCTACAAGTGGGTGTTCAAGATCAAGAAAAATGTAGCAGGCAAGACTCACATCACTTTGACTGATCCTGGCTATTGCAGCATCAAAGGACTTAGGTCTGATTGGAGACTCAGTATAGAATAGAGTCTGTGACTAGTATATTCACCTGTAGAAGTACACTACAGAGTGATATGAGTATTAGGTATATGATAAAAGATGGGATCCCACCTCAGTACAGGAGAGTCTGTGACTGAGGTGCAGATGTGCATCACAACTGCTTTTATCTACACAATTATGGAAGTCAGATCTAATTGAACTATATGTACTGTATGTAAGAATACAACACTCCTCCTCAAATAAAAGAGTGAAGTCTGAGTTTCTGTGCAAAATGTTTGGTTTTAATGCTAGATAATGCTTCAGTCAAAGTATTAGTGACCATGTTGCCTGTAGAGCAAAAAAGAAAATGAATAAAACTATTCTTGAAACAAATAAAGTGATAATGAATATCAATGTGTTTTGTATGTGCATGGTAACTACTGTCTTTTGTTAGCACAATGGCAGCCTGATTGTCTCCATACAATGTCATCAGGTGAGTGAGTGGTCGGAATATTTCTCTGATGAGGTATTAAAGCCAAAGAGCTTCTTTAGCAGCATGCATAGTGGCAACATATTCAGATTCTGCCATGGATAAGATAACAAGTTCTTGTTTCTTGGAATCCCAGAATATTGCTTCCCTGTTGATGAGGAAAGCATAGCCAATGATAGCTTGTTAATGTTTCTGAGTAGCATTGTCCATGTCAACATATCTGATAAGGCCTTTTGTCTGTGTTTCAAAAGTCAATGCAATATGTTTCATACCAATAAGGTAATAGTAGATTCATATAACAGCTTTCCAGTATTTCCAACCTGGGTTGATGTTAAACTGTGATATGAAGGATGTGGCAAAAGTAATGTTAGGATGTGTGCCTGTGGCCGGATGGATTGAGAATCCAATAGCTTGATGATATGGTATATTGCACATCTGCACAATCTTGCTTGTGGTCTTCAGGAATTAACTCTTTGATAGCTGGATATGAGAATCAAGAGGAATCAAGACTGGTTTTGCACCAGTAAAATTATATTTTGTCAGAATGACATTCATGTAAGCTTCTTGAAAGATTGATATAGTTTGCATGGTACAGTCTCCTGCCCTTATGCCCCACTGAAATTCATTTCAAAAATTTTGGGGACAACACTGAGGTTATTGATAGCTAGACCAACAGCTACAGTAGAAACTGACAGGTCAACACTGTGTTTCAACAGATACACTCTACTCTACAGGACACTGGCTGCAGTGCCTATGTCCACTCTTCCTCTCTGACATGCAGTGCATTTACTCAGTTATCACACATGCATGGATTCCTAGCACCTGGAAAACATATAGCACCAGCCTCCTCATCTACTATGTGTTCTGTGACAGCAAGAGTATCTCCAAGCAGGAGCACACCCCTGCCAAGCCTGAAATCATATCTGCTTTCATTTCTACATTTGCTGGTAACTATTCTGCCATCATCAATTATCTTAGCAGCATCCATGCATGGCATATTATTCATGGTGTTAAGTGGATCAGCCTGCACTTGGAGAACTTGGATAGGAATTCTAATCAAGATTTATGTAAATTGTGTTTGCTTCCATCTGACCAACTGCAATTCCCATAGAAATGAGGAGCATCTGGGAAATAAACTTCCAGGTTCAATGTTCTGGATAGCTCATGGAAAGAAATTTATGTGGAGATTCATATCACCATGAGCAGCACAACTGGTGTTGAGACACCACCACTTGTCCCATGTGTTAAAGGCTCTAGAAGCGTTGGGTGTTCTCAGGAAGGTCAGGGAACCAGTTCTGGAGTCCACTGTGAGTAACCGAGAATATATTGAGAGGATATAAAGGATATACAGACCTGGAGTCCACTGTGAGTAACCAAGGAGGAAACAACAGTAAACTTCCAGGATAAGTGCGGTTCTGGAATAACAAGTGTAAACAAATGAGCCACAATGAATGTGAATGTAATAAGGGTCACTTCTGTATGGGTAGAGCGACCACATTAAGGTGAATTAACTAGGAAAAGTGGTGAGTATATAAAGTGACCTTAGGGAATTCAATGGGAGCAGTTAGAAGATTAACACAGCATGCAAAGAGTGCCAAATCACAAATCTTAACATCATGTGCCTTCAACTATGCTTGTATGTCTCAAGCTTGACCAGTCATGACCTACTAGAACTATGTCAATTCAAGTACCACCACTTACCTCTCTGTTTTGCAAATCATGAGCTGCCCATTTGTTGACATGACAGTGGTGCTGCTGGTGTTGTGATGATCTACAGGTATGGACATGGCAGAAAAACCCCAGAACTTGAAATTCCTCATGAAGATGAGCAATGAAGCTAGCCTGCCAGTCAAAGGACTGTACACTCCCAGCTGAGTAAGTCATCAAATCATCAGAGTGCAAGACTCCCTCTGGATACTGATGTCTTTCATTGTTGCTTCTAGTGTTGGACTTCATGTACTGTGACAGTGGTGCACACCTGTTCACCAGCAGACTGCGGTGTCAACATCGCCAAGGCTGGTGTTATTCCTTTATCTCTGGCTCTTCACAACACTGGGATGGAGTGCTATGGCTACTCATGATGCAGATGAGTCCAGCGCCTGTCTATCCCAGTGATGGCTGACTTCTATAAGGTGATAAAACCAGAATGGACCATAAACCAATTCCTCCAACTCATCCAGGGTCATGGGATGACACTGCTTGTGTCTGGTCATGCAGAATGGGAAAATGGATATTTGGGCCATGGGAACAGGGCATGAAGGTAGTCACTGCTAATTTTTCACTCAACAGAAAAGACCCATTGTGACAGCCATGTATCACACAGTGACTCTGTCAGAGTCTATGATGCAATGCCTAGAAAAGCGAGAAACTTTTCGTTTTAGGTCATAATAGCCATGTCCACATCATTGACATGTCTGTTTATCAGGAGTTGATGTAGTTGATGTGCCATGCTCAGTGCTGTAAGTGCCTCACTTGCTGAGATTACAGTAAGATTATGTGCTGGAATTTGCAGCATGCTGAGGAGGCTCACCCATGCATCGCTTGCGATATGTGTATAAAGGCAAACTGTTCAACCATGAAGAATTAACCATTCATTACTTGCATTCACATAAGCATTCTAAATGCAAGAAATGTAGCATCAGCTTCAGAGACCAATTTGATAACACAGACATAAGTGAGATGGCCTATCATTGGTTCACCCTGGATGTGAATCACACAGCATGGCACTTTGATGCTCCAGATGTCTTGCAAAATCATATCAAACTTTTCTTCAATCATCTCAAGTATCATGATTGCAATGTCAGATTTGCCGATACCGATGGATACCAATATGTGAGGTCTTGAACTTGGCAGATGACTTGACCATAACCCATTTTTTCTTTATAGCATCTATTCACTGTCCACCATCCGAAATTGGATGATTAGGAACTTCCTGATCACAGAAGCAAGATTTTCCGTGAAGGCCTTGTAAACCCCCTGGCAGGCACTTGTGCCTTTGACTCCATTTAGGGTTTTGAGGGTAGCACGGATCTCCTATATGTGTCATTTATATCCCTGCCTCCAAGTCTTAGCAGCTATTCTAGTCCTACCTCCCAACAAGTAATAGCTGAGTCTGGTGATTCATCAGGGTCGCATTCCCATAGTTCCATGCTTTCCGTCAAGCAATGCTCTTCTACTGATGGTCAGATGTGGAATTGGACTGTCTGATTGCTAACTACAACCCCAAGAGATCTCCCAAGTTTGATCACTCTTCTTTGTCAACACTTCCTGCAGTTTGTATATCTCTGATGTGTAGTGACCAGACAGTCCAATTGGTTGATATTCCCTGGCCATTCAGCCCAAGGCATGAACCACCACCTTTGTTTTCATTGTCACAGGGAATTCAAGTTGTCGACACTGTGACTGCAGTGGAATGTATTAAAGCAGATAGCACATCAGGTAGTTCCTTTACTCACTTCCCCTGACTGGTCTCTTCCATTGTCAAATTACCAGACCTAGGTGCAGTATCCCCATTGTCAGTGTCAAGTTGGATGGTGACAAGTGACACAGGATCTTGAAGATCTTTGCCTCATCTCCATTTGGAATCATTGTCCAAGGGGATCAATAGCATGTCTACCATGGGTAAAACCACAATGTCTGACCATACCATTCTGCAGTTGAGTTTGTTGGTTTCAGGCTCCACACAGTTGGCTAGTATAAGGTTGGTCTGAATTTTTGATGTGGCATACAGCCTATACTGATGGTGTGCTATAGCTGTTAAGATTTGTGATTTCGCACTCTTTGAATGCTGTGTTGATGTTCTAACCACTCCCATTGAATTCCCCATGGTCACTTTATATACTCACCACTTTTTCTAGTTGATTCACCTTAATGTGGTCGCTCTACCCATACAGAAGCGACCCTTATTACATTCACATTCATTGTGGCTCATTTGTTTACACTTGTTATTCCAGAACCGCACTTGTCCTGGAAGTCCACTGTTGTTTCCTCCTTGGTTACTCACAGTGGACTCCAGGTCTGTACATCCTTTATATTCTCTCAATATATTCTTGGTTACTCACAGTGAACTCCAGAATTGGTTCCCTGACCTTCCTGAGAACACCCAACGCTTCTAGAGCCCTTAACAGATTATGAGCCCTGCGCTCTGATCCTTATTGCGCAACATCGACGCAGATCTAAGCCTCATTGATACCACCATTCAATTCCCCATCATCAAATCCATACCTGGCTCAATTTTTGCGTTGATCCATTGAGAGGATATCAGTTTATACCATTGGAAAGCATCTTGGCCTCCTAGTGCACTATCAGCCACCTTTTTCCTATCATAACTCATCAACCACTCGGTCAATCGACCTCATTCTGGTCTCTATCATCTTCTACGCCTCATTTCGGTTCGGAACACATCTACATATCGGTGAAAATCTGACCGCATTGTTTCTCAACACCATCATCTTTCTGGAGTACCCCTTTACCCAACATTGGCCTATATCTCCTCACCCTGCCCCACAATCTCTGTCCTGCCTATAAGCAAACATCCTCCACTGGGTCCCATCTATCCGTCCCAATTGTCAGCTCATCGCTATCTCTTGATCTCGTCACTCTACAACGCTTGGAATCCTTATAGACCCCTATATCTTGAAGCTCCTATCCACTTTTTTGCGATGTCTTCTGAACAACAACCCCACCATCACATTCAGCCGCTGAATGGCACCAATTACAACACTTGGAGTGATGAAATGAAGGCTCTTCTTCATTCCAAGGGGCTCTGGAGGCTTGTGGATGGCAAGGAATCTTGTCCTACAGCAGCTGGTGTGGATTAGGATTCCTGGGATGTCAAGCAGGACAAGGCTGCTGGTGAACTCTTGCTCAACGTCGCTTCTGACCAACGCGTTCATATTAAGAAGCATCAGGACGACCCTACTGCTGCTTGGATCGCTCTCCAAACCCTCTATGTTCAACAAAAGCCTGAAACTCGTTTTGTTGCCTATGATGAATTCTTTAGCATCAGGAAGCGTCCTGAGGAGTCCCTTACTGCCTTGACTGCCAGAGTCGAGCAGGGAATGGCTAGGATTCAGGAATTGCGCAATTCTACCTTTACATTGACCAAACTCGACGATGAACTAGCTTGTATGGCCATGATTCATGCCCTTGGTCCTGATTTCTACCACTTTACCTCTTCACTTGTGCTTCTCACTGATCTCAACAAGGAGAAGGTCAAAGCTGCATTCCAAACAGAGGAAATCAATCATCGCCCTCATCCTGATGGCTCTGGACCCATCTCTTCTGACTCTGTTCTCTCTGCTGATGCTGCCTCTTGTTCTTGCAACCCAAATCTCCCCTGCACCTTCTGTGACAAGTCTGGTCATTGTTCTTGCAAGTGCTTCGCATTGCAACGTGCTAGGGATAACTACAAGAACTCTAAGTGCAAGGGAAGAAAGCCTAACCAGGCCCAGACCGCTGCTGACAGCCCTGCCTCCACCTCACCCACTTCTGCTGCTACCAATGTTGCCTCTGCTGCCTCCAAGGATGCCAAGGACGTTGTTGAACATGCAGGAAATGCGAGTATCCATTCCAGTGATTCCTCCAACCCTACCTCCTCCTCAATTCAGCTCAATGCTGATCTTGATTGGAATGCAGACTCAGGTGCCACTTCTCATATGACACCTCATCGCCATTGGCTGCGCAATTATACCCCAAAACGCGTACCAATCAAATTAGCAGACAACACCGTGGTTTATTCCACTAGAGTTGGGTCTGTAGTCTTTAATCCAATTATTGAGGAAAGGAGTGCTAGAGCAGTCGAGTTCACTCATGTCCTGCATGTCCCTGATCTCAGAAACAATCTCCTCTTAGTCCTGTACTTAACTCGCCATTCTGGCTTCCTTGTCAATATCAATTCCACCCATATGGTCTTCTCTCGTCCTCCTGGGCCACCACTCTTTATGGCGACCATAAATGGCAACAATGCTGCGTTCTTGGATGGTACTACAGTTCCTGTTAGTGAACAAGCGCACCCTGCAGTCACAGTTCCGCTTGACCTCACTCTCTGGCATCGTCGTCTGGCTCATCACAATGTGGCAGGTGTGAAAGCACTGATTGAGCGCAATCTGGTGACTGGATTGAAATTGGATGTCAAGACTCCACCTGATCCTGTCTGCGAGCCTTGCTTGGCTGGCAAGATGCATGCAAATCCATTTCCATCTTTAGGATGGTGCGCTTCTCGACCTCTTGAGCTTGTCCACACGGATCTACATGAAGTACCCTACAGGACATTCTCTGGCTGTCGCTATTGGGTTACTTTCATTGATGACTACTCAAGATATCGCTTTGTTATGCCATTGCAAGCCAAATCGGACGTTTTCGACGCTTTCAAGCAGTTCAAAGCCTATGCTGAGAACCAGACTGAGCGCAAACTGAAGACCTTGAGGGACAACAAAGGAGGGGAGTATATGAGCAATGCTATGCTCGATTTCACCACTCAGTCTGGCATAGAGTGACAGCATACTGTTCGTGCTCGTCCTCAGCAAAATGGTGTTGCAGAACGCACTAATCATGTCTTGGCTGAGCGCATTACTGCCATGCTTGATGAATCTGGTCTTCCTATGGCTTTCTGGGGGGAAGCTCTTGCTGCTGTTGTCCATGTCTGGAACAGATGTCCTACTTCTGCTGTCGACAATGTCACTCCTTATCAGCTTTGGAATGGACGCAAACCTGATGTATCACATCTCAGGGTGTGGGGATGCATTGCCTATGTGCATTTGCAGAAGGATAAGCGCAATGCGCTGTCTTCTCACTATGAGAAATGTGTCTTCATTGGTTATCCCTAGGGTTATAAGGGATGGAAATTCTACAACCCAACCACCAAGCGCACCATCATATCAGAAAGAGCTGATTTTGATGAACACTATTTCCTATCTCAGATGCATCGTCCTCAGCAATCTGATATACCTCCTCGTGCCCCAACTCCACCCTATATGGCACCCACTCTTTATGATGAAGTTGAGGACCCTAGTGGTCCTATGGCTCCGCAGCTGCCTGCTCCTGGGGGGGAGGATCATCCTAATGGACATGATCAACCACCTGCTGCGCCTCCAGCCACTCCAGCACCTACTCCACCTCCATCTCCACTTCCTCAGCCTCCCATTGCAGCCCATAGTTCAATTGGTATTGGTGCTAGACTCCCTGCAAGACACAGGAATCCTCCTAGAGAATGGTGGAAGCTGAGTCCAGCCCAACTCATCAATGAGTCTGATGAGGACGATGAGGATGCAGACATCGTTTCTCTCTCTGTCAAAGAAACCTTCCCCAGAACCTTTGTGCAAGCAATGAAAAGAGAAGATGCTGATGAATGGTGTCAGGCTGCGCTTGAGGAGTTGGCTGCCCACAAATCAAATGGTACTTGGTCCCTCGTTCCAAGACCATCTGGATGTCCTGTGATTGGATCCAAGTGGGTATTTACCAAAAAGTTCCATGCTGATGGCTCTTTTGAGCGATATAAGGGACACCTTGTTGCTCAGGGATTCAATCAGTGTCCTGAATTCGAATATCTAGAGGTCTTTGCCCCTACTGTTCGCTTGCCAACACTTCGCATCATTCTAGCCTTAGCTGCTATTCATGATCTCCATCTCTGATCTGTTGACATCTCACATGCTTATTTGAACGGCGAAATCAACTGTGACGTCTATATGGAGCAGCCTGAAGGATTTGTGGAAGGTGACCCCAGAGAACTGGTTTGCAAGCTGAACAAGGCTGTCTATGGCACTAAGCAGGGCGGAAACTGGTGGAATACAAAGATGCACACTATTCTCCAATCTATTGGCTATAAACGCACCTATTCCAATGCTGCAGTCTATATCTACACCCGGGACAATATCCGCATCATCCTCCCTGTCTTTGTTGACGACATGACCTTTGCATCTGAATCCTTGGATGCAATCAAGCGCACTATGGACGATCTGCGTAAGCACTTCAAAGTGCGTGATCTTGGTCCAACTAAGGAGATTCTGGGCATCAAAATTGATCGAGATCGCCCAAATCGCTCCATTCACATCTCCCAGCATCAGTATTGCGTTGATATGCTCTCTCGCTTTGCCATGGCAGATTGCAAGCCTGTCACCACACCCATGGATCCTGGCCTTTGCCTCACTCATGATCAGGCTCCTGGTACAGCAGATGAGTGTGCTTTTATGAAATCTGTAGATTATGGAGGTGCTGTTGGTTGTTTGCAGTATCTCTCCTGCACCACTTGACCTGATATTGCTTATGCTGCTGGCAAACTCTCATCCTATATCTCTAATCCAGGAATACCTCATTGGAATGCTGTCAAGCATGTCTTCCGCTACATCAAGGGTACACTTGACCATGGCATCACCTATTCTCCTGATCCTACCACCTCTGAAGCGTTTACCACTTACTTCTAGAGCCCTTAACAATAGCAACTTAGGATGTCCCAGCTCCATCTTGCCTGAGTCAGCTGGGATCAGCATCTCTGTGAGCATGACACCTGAGTATCTCCACAAGGCACATGCCTATCTCTTGCTTACACACCAGTTACCAGCCCCAGAGCCCTCAACCCTACCCATGGTGTGCAGCTCCATGATTTTGTCATCTATCCTGTCCTTAGCCAGACTCACAATCAGCGACCACATGCGCCAGTGAAGGGTATCATGGCCAAGCCCACCTTTGGTTTGATCAGTGGACTACTGGGATCATCTCATCTTCACCGGTGTTTGATAATCCATTTCAGAGACATGGAAGGCCTGGTCTGTGACCTCATCAATGCCCTGAAAGAAAAGATTGGAGTTGATGGTCAATTGTAAATTAGGAAAGGAAGCATACTCAAGTTCACGCAGGAATGCATGTGGCAGTGCTGATGGGTGCTCAAACGAGGTCTCACAAT
Source organism: Phylloporus cf. nigrescens (assembly GCA_038094575.1). Lineage (NCBI taxonomy): Eukaryota > Fungi > Basidiomycota > Agaricomycetes > Boletales > Boletaceae > Phylloporus > Phylloporus cf. nigrescens. The sequence continues at coordinate 25,963 of JBBPTW010000040.1, read as the reverse complement.
GGGCCATTTATGGTGACCAGGTTGCCTTCTGCCTTGTTGTGGTAGGCAATAGAACCTTCGTTGTGGCCTTGATTAGTTTGATTATTTCATTTTGGGGCACCTTGACACATGGGAAGAATAGGCCTTGAGCACAATCCCATCTGGTCTAGCTCTATCAAACCATTTTTACCCCATGGTTTGCAGAGGCATGAAAATCACCCTTCAGAGTCTCTGAGATGCGTTAGCACTGTGGACAAAAGATCATATAGGGCCTGATTTGTCGAAGCAGCCAACATTTCCCCCTCTGGAAAACATACTGCTCACTCATTCATCACAATGCTGGCTGGTGACAACCCTGAAAATGCCACTCTGTGGGCTGAAGAACTGAGAATAGGCATGATCAAGTGGCAACAGGCTGTTGGTGACTCTTTCCCTACTATGGTCCAGTGCTGTCAAAGTAACACCTCAAGCGATTTTGCTATCATGCTGGGCCATATTCAATTAGTGATGAAATGTTAAAGGTGTGCTGTTTCATGTTGACTGTTGTTGATGCATACTTAACTATCTTCCAGCCTCATTGCTACTATGGACCTTCAAAATATCAATAATATCTTCTACAGCAAGGTCCACAAGCTAAAAAATAGCCCATCACGCTTGACATTCTGCCAATGGGTTCAAGTAGAACATAAGTTTGCTCATCTCACAAACAGCAGATCATTTTATCTACTGCTTTTAGTTGCAGTGATGGACCTACAATGTTCTGACTGTTAAGATTTGTGATTTGGCACTCTTTGAATGCTGTGTTGATGTTCTAACTGCTCCCATTGAATTCCCTATGGTCACTTTATATACTCACCACTTTTTCTAGTTGATTCACTTTAATGTGGTTGCTCTACCTATACAGAAGCGACCCTTATTACATTCACATTCATTGTGGCTCATTTGTTTACACTTGTTATTCCAGAACCACACTTATCCTGGAAGTCCACTATTGTTTCCTCCTTGATTACTCACCGTGGACTCCAGGTCTGTACATCCTTTATATCCTCTTAATATATAGGTTATGAGCCCTGCACTCTGATCCTTATCGCGCAACATCAATGCAGATCTAAGCCTCGTTGATATTACCATTCGATTCCCCATCATCAAATCCATACCTGGCTCAATTTTCGCCTTGATCCATTGAGAGGATATCAGTTTATACCATTGAAAAGCATCTTGGCCTCCTAGTACGCTATCAGCCACCTTTTTCCTACCATAACTCATCAACCACTCGGTCAATCGACCTCATTCAGGTTTCTATCGTCTTCTACGCCTCGTTTTGGTTCGGGATGCATCTACATATTGTTGAAAATCTGACTGCATTGTCTCTCAACGCCATCATCTTTCTGGAGCACCGCTTTTCCCAACATTGGCCTATATCTCCTCACCCTGCCCCACAATCTCTGTCCTGCCTATAAGCAAACATCCTCCACTGGGTCCCATCTATCCGTCCCAATTGTCAGCTCGCCGATATCTTTTGATCTCGGCACTCTATACTGCTTGGAATCCTTATAGACCTCTATATCTTGGAGCTTCTATCCACTTTCTTGCAATGTATTCTGAACAACAACCCCACCATCGCATTCAGCCACTGAATGGGACCAATTACAACACTTGGAGCGATGAAATGAAGGCTCTTCTTCAATTCAAGGGACTCTGGAGGCTTGTGGATGGCAAGGAATCTCGTTCTACAACAGCTGGTGTCGATCAGGATGCCTGGGATGTCAAGCAGGACAAGGCTGCTGGTGAACTCTTGCTCAACGTCGCTCCTGACCAGCATGTTCATATTAAGAAGGATCAGGATGACCCTACTGCTGCTTGGATCGCTCTCCAAACCCTCTATGTCCAACAAAAGCCTGGAACTCGATTTGTTGCCTATGATGAGTTCTTTAGCATCAGGAAGTGTCCTGAGGAGTCCCTTACTGCCTTGACTGCCAGAGTCGAGCAAGGAATGGCTAGGATTCAGGAACTGCGCAATTCTACCTTTACATTGACCAAACTCGACGATGAACTAGCTTGTATGGCCATGATTCATGCCCTTGGTCCTGATTTCTACCACTTCACCTCTTCACTTGCGCTTCTCACTGATCTCGACAAGGAGAAGGTCAAAGCTGCGTTTCAAACAGAGGAAATCAATCATCGCCCTCATCCTGATGGCTCTGAACCCATCTCTTCTGACTCTGTCCTCTCTGCTGGCGCTCCCTCTTGTTCTTGTAACTCATATCTCCCCTGTACCTTCTGTGACAAGTCTGGTCATTGTTCTTGCAAGTGCTTCTCATTGCAACGTCCTAGGGATAACTATAAGAACTCCTCGATGCTGATCTTGATTGGAATGCAGACTCAGGTGCCACTTATCATATGACACCTTATCGCCATTGGCTGCGCAATTATACCCCAAAATGCGTACCAATCAAATTGGTGGACAACACCACGGTTTATTCCGCTGAAGTTGGGTCTGTAGTCTTTAATCCAATTATTGATGGAAGGAGTGCTAGAGTGGTCGAGTTCACTCGTGTCCTGCATGTCCCTGATCTCAGAAACAATCTCCTCTCAGTCCTGTACTTAACTTGCCATTCTGGCTTCCTTGTCAATATCAATTCCACCCATATGGTCTTCTCTCATCCTCTTGGGCCACCACTCTTTATGGCGACCATCAATGGCAACAATGCTGCGTTATTGGATGGTACTATAATTCCTGTTATCTACAGATGGACAATCAATCCGCCATTCAGGTAGCAAAGCATCCGGAGCATTATGGACGCATGAAGCAACTGGATTTCTGCTGGTTCTGGCTTCGAGATATGGTTGAGAAGGGTATTATATCTCCTACATTGCTTCCTACGGATCAAATGCCTGCTGATCTGTTGACCAAGGCATTGCCTCAAGTGAAAGTGGAAGCATTTTGTGAAATGCTCGGAGTTGGAGGATTAGGGGGGAGTAAATGACTGGAGATGAGTGGAATCAGGGGGGAGTGTTAAGATTTGTGATTTGACACTCTTTGAATGCTGTGTTGATTCTCTGACTGCTCCCATTGAATTTCCTATGGTCACTTTATATACTCACCACTTTTTCTAGTTGATTCACCTTAATGTGGGCGCTCTACCCATACAGAAGTGATCCTTATTATATTCACATTCATTGTGGCTCATTTGTTTACACTTGTTATTCCAGAACCGCACTTATCCTGGAAGCCCACTGTTCTTTCCTCCTTGGTTACTCACAGTGGACTCCAGAACTGGTTCCCTGACCTTCCTGAGAACACTCAACGCTTCTAGAGCTTTTAACATGAGGTCCTGTCTTCTCAGTGAGGAATACTCCCTATATTATACATCAGTGTGTTCCTTGTCCTTGATGTCACTTTCCACTGACTTCATTCAGTATCTATCATCCAACTTTGTTGTCAAGAGTATCCAGCAAGCCATCTGCAAATGGGAGCTCAAGTGCTGGCATCTATTGCTGGTGTTTTGGACAAGTATGTTGACTCTGGTTTTATGGTGTGATCCATCTCCATATTACATTTTCAGGTGCCTGGTGTGATTCAAGAACGCCATCATAACATATCCATGACTTGTCTCTCTGGTCGCAAGCCTGCACATGGGACAGACACTTTGTTAAGATTTGTGATTTGGCACTCTTTGAATGCTGTGTTGATGTTCTAACCACTCCCATTGAATTCCCTATGGTTACTTTATATACTCACCACTTTTTCTAGTTGATTCACTTTAATGTGGTTGCTCTACCTATACAGAAGCGACCCTTATTACATTCACATTCATTGTGGCTCATTTGTTTACACTTGTTATTCCAGAACTGCACTTATCCTGGAAGTCCACTGTTCTTTCCTCCTTGGTTACTCACAGTGGACTCCAGGTCTGTACATCCTTTATATCCTCTTAATATATCCTTGGTTACTCACAGTGGACTCCAGAATTGGTTCCCTGACCTGCCTGAGAACACCCAATGCTTCTAGAGCAATTAACACACTTGACCTCAAGTACATTGACACATGCAGCCTGTCCCCCCTGCTCCTTCCTCATCTTTTTTTTCCTCCCTAAGGCATCAGCAAGCTGCCCCAGTATTCCATGCTCAGGTGGCCAGCACACAAGTGCGCATATGGCCAGGCAAGCCATGGATTGCATGTGCATCACCACAGCAGCAGACAGCAAAATGGGGCTTCCATAGCATGCATGTATGCACACATGTCAGTGGCATCATACCATTGTCACTTATATTACCGAGATCACTGCAAAGGCCAAATGATAAGGACATGTCGGCACCTGTTCTGTCATGAGTACATATCTTGACAGCAATTATGAAAGAGCTGTGGTGTTCCATGTGTAATGCTCCAACATTGTTGTATTGTCTGTTCTGCATCAATACATCAACATGAACAGGGAGTCGTGGAACAGGAGCACACTCCAGATTGTTGATTTACCATCATCTCAGCAATGTCATATGGTTTTGTATTTATGTGGTTGATGTTAGTCTAAAAGTCTTCTGAAATAATCCCAAATCCAAACAACTTTTGGTCTTGGAAATTGCCTCATCAGAAAAGCCTACCAGTTTCAAGTGTTGCTGGCCTATGGTGGTCCCACTTTTGATTTTCTACTGCACACATGTCTATGAATGAACTGTCCAATGCTGGAAACATTCTTGGCATTCTGAGGGATAAGCTGATAGCAGCCACATAGAATCTTCAAAAGTGAGAATAAACCAGCACTAGCATTTTATCTATCTGCTCCATCCAAAGCATTGAATCCTATGTCACACTACCAAAATCTGGTATCACCTACAGATACTAGGCCTGATTTCATCACACTGCACTTTCATGTGACATGATGTGTAAAACTTGGGCTATACAACCATTAATCCCAGGTGACATACCTATGTGAGGGAAAGGGAAACAATCAGCCTTACGGATCTGTGACAATTACAACAAACCTCTTACCCTTGCTCCAAGCAGATAATTGACCAACTGTCTGAGGTCTCATTTGAGTTGTTGATCAAAGTGCTGGAACATTGTAGAATTGTCTAATAAAACAATGTTGTATGCATGAGCTCAATGTCTGCTATCTACAAAGACAGTAATGCTCACCTTGTACAATCCTCATCTATAGGCAATGACATCAAAAAGTCAGATAAGTATATGAGCATGAACTGTGTGATATCATGTCTAGCAATGGGAATATGCTTGATGGCACTTCTGATCACATAGCCTTTCATGCAAGGAATGACATGGGTAATGCCATCACCCAAGTCAATAACCGTGCCAGTCAAGGTCCAATCTGTGACCCTATTGGACAACCAGGATGTGGCGAGTGTGAGGATGGCCTGCATGGTGATGTAAAGACCCTTGATTATTGAACACTTGACAAAGATCTCAGCCATTTGTTCCCTGTTCTTTGGAGAATTGAGTGGTGGCTCTGTCTAACCATGTTCAAATCAGCATTGATACATCGTTCCATATGCTCAACACCTTATCACAGACATCACGGACTGATCAGGAGAAAGCAGTGATCCTATGGTTCAGCACAGAGGTACTTGAAGATAGTTTGCTTCTGGTAGCATTCCATGTGTACCCAGTTCTCAATCATTCCATGGTGGATGGGGTACTGGACACTATAGCCTGGCATCTTGGAATTGGCAAATGCTTTGTTGCCAATGAAGAAGTTGTTAAGATTTGTGATTTGGCACTCTTTGAATGCTGTGTTGATGTTCTAACTGCTCCCATTGAATTCCCTATGGTTACTTTATATACTCACCACTTTTTCTAGTTGATTCACTTTAATATGGTTGCTCTACCTATACAGAAGCGACCCTTATCACATTCACATTCATTGTGGCTCATTTGTTTACACTTGTTATTCCAGAACCACAATTATCCTGGAAGTCCACTGTTGTTTCCTCCTTGGTTACTCACAGTGGACTCCAGGTCTGTACATCCTTTATATTCTCTCAATATATTCTTGGTTACTCACAGTGGACTCCAGAATTGGTTCCCTGACCTGCCTAAGAACACCCAACACTATCCTCTCAATATATTCTTGGTTACTCACAGTGGACTTTAGAATTGGTTTCCTGACCTGCCTAAGAACACCCAACGCTTCTAGAGCCCTTAACAGAAGTCGAGGTCCTCAATGCCATGTTTTGATGCAAGATTTCCAGGCTTGGTGGGAATTGGTGTGCCACCATGCATTGCTTGGGCAGCAGGACCACATGTTGTGATTGCAGTCAGGAATACATTGAGATAGAATGAGCTGGTAAGGCACAGTCCACTCAAGATGAGACTTACAATGAAGGATCAGAGTTGCCCATGAAACTGAGCAAGTATGTCATGACATTGGGTGTCATATGCTCGTTTGCTGACTACTAACTGTTAAGATTTGTGATTTCACACTCTTTGAATGCTGTGTTGATGTTCTAACCGCTCCCATTGAATTCCCTATGGTCACTTTATATACTCACCACTTTTCCTAGTTGATTCACCTTAATGTGGTCGCTCTACCCATACAGAAGCGACCCTTATTACATTCACATTCATTGTGGCTCATTTGTTTACACTTGTTATTCCAGAACTGCACTTGTCCTGGAAGTCCACTGTTCTTTCCTCCTTGGTTACTCACAGTGGACTCCAGGTCTGTACATCCTTTATATCCTCTCAATATATTCTTGGTTACTCACAGTGGACTCCAGAATTGGTTCCCTGACCTGCCTGAGAACACCCAATGCTTCTAGAGCCCTTAACACTAACATCAACGAATTGTTTCAGCTCATTCATTCAAGCCAATGCAGGCCCCCTTACTTCTACTTGGTCAATGTGTCTCATTATGTCTTTCTTGATTTCTTTGTTGGAGGTGGGGACCCATCACATACCAGCTCACAGTCATCATACCAATCAAAGTTGTTAATACACATCTGTATGACAAAAACCTTTGAGCAAGCAGATCATTTCAAGAGGGAGAATACTTGCCCAATCATAGCCACAATACCATTTGGCTGCCAACCCACCAGCAGTCACCAAGGTCCCAAAGGTAGTTCGGACAGATTCATCACAGATATGTGACATGCTGTATTTCCTGACGAAGGAAAACCTTGCACAGCACATTGCTTGTACAGAAATGATAGGACTTATTCTATGGCTCGCTCCTGGGCCTGCAGTGGTGCCTTGATAACCTGTACTGTGAGACCATTTTCTAAATGCCATTTGATATGGCCTGATCAAAAGTATTCACTCTAAGTAATTCAAGCTCAAGAACCTACAGGTTCAGTTCAGGATCTGTTGAATTGTACCACTACACACAATGGATGATCTGGAACTGGTGACCATATAGGTGGTCAAAGCTGATCAGAAACAAAACCACAAAGAGGTTAGAGAAATACAGGTATACAATGGATGTGGTCCAGTGTCTGTGTTCTTAACAACAATGTCAATGACATCTAGGTGATTTAGAATGATGCTGTATGGTCTGTATGCTTGTTACAATGTCACATTGTTGCCACATGTGGAAATGATGGGTGAGTTGTAGACATTGCTGTTTAACATGGCATAATTTATACCATTATTCATGACTTGGAGCACAACTTCTAGTTCAACAGTTTGGGAAGCCACAGATTGCGGTATTGAAATGAGCAGGACCAGTGCAGTATCATTTGTCATGTGATATTTGTCTATGGTTCCTAGGTCAGTAATGTTTTTACCAGAGGTATATGTAATCAACAAGGTGATGTCTGTTCCATATGTTCAATAGTATATGCTGAGAAAGTGAAAGGGCATGTACTTGATTGTAAGTTCAGAGGCACCACATCAAACATGGTGGTGTCCATGTTGGTATGGATCATCCAGTTAGAAGATGAATCATTGAGAGTCCAAACAAGTATGGAGTAGTGTTGTGCAGTGGAGATGCTCAGCATGTCTGTGAAATATTCCCACATGACCATCTATAGAAATGGTGTCTATGAAGTTTTAGGGATGTTGAGTATGGTAAAGATACTCACAGCATCAGCTTCAATGACATGCATATCATGACCATCAATCCAAAAGTAGAACGCTGTGAACATAGACATGTTGATGATTCTCAAATGATATGTACAGCCTGGGACAAACAGTAATGTTACATTCTTGTTGAAGCCAACAGCAGATATCACTGGGGCTGGTGATGTTCCTGCAATTGGAGGCAAGTAAGACAAGCCCTGGGCAAAGTAGATCAAGTCCAGATCTATTCAATAACATGTATCAAAACATAAATTGCCAAGGGATGTCAATAAAAGTGTACCAAGAACAGGTTCAGCACTGAGTGGGTTGTGTATACTAATGTAACTTGCTATCAGTACTGCATGTTGATGATGATACCAGTTACTGAGAACAGCAATGAATTCCTTGTCATAATGGTAAGATTTATTGGAGGGATGTAGAATGACAGGAGTATGCAAGCCATCGACATAGTGACCCTGACTGAGTGTGGGATGAAGTTGAGGTAGAAAAAAATAAATGGGAAATACACACAGAATAGTGGGCATGAGCCCAATAGATGCCATACTGGTCAGAGTACCAGCCAAGGAGAGAGTGGCCAATGCAAGAAAATAAAAAGAGATAAGCATCTTTGTGAAATATTCATTGTGAACTCATATTATTTATCTATCAGACATTGAATGGTCTAAGCAGGACCTGTTAGTTAAAACATTGGTTGGACAGCAGACTGAATACTATTCATAAAGTATTAAAGTCAATATCTCAACTTGACTCAACATGGCTTTCTTTTCTCTTATTATATTTTTGTTGTCTTTCATGAAGCTCTCAAGGCCTGCCTTGTTGTTGCCATTCTTCTTAGTCTCATAGATCAAATCTTCCACAGTGACACTCATGCTCAAAAAGACCCCAAGTCCACCATCTTCTCTCTTCATGTTCTCAGAAAACTCAAGCTCCAAGTATGTCTCTCAAGAAAACCTCTGCCTTTTCTTGATGTGTTTCCCAGGTTATATTGGTCAGTCTAGCTTTTGCCATCACTATTGGCACAGCTTTCATTGCCATTTGATTTATTCAGGCCAGAAATCTCTGAACCAACTCAAAACAAATATGGCAAGGTGTGCATCCCTTGCTGTGCCAACTTCTGGCACGCTCGATATCTTGTTAGGTATATTTGAATTGATTGCTTCCCTCATGATCTTTATCATGGGTGTCACTATGCTCAGAATAGGGAATATATGAATGGAATGCTACATTAAACTTGAAAACATGCTTGACAGACACTGTATGCATGTACCAACATTCCTGATTACACTTTGATATCCTTTCATAGATCATAAACATGGCATGGCATGGGTCCTTTTTACCCTTCCTATGATCACCCTACTTTGCGAGGGCTATCCACATGCTAACCCTCATTCATCTCATTTAATAGGTCTGGAAGCGGTCATCTTTGTTGGGGGTGTCTCACTCTCAGAGCCTGCTACCTCCACTCCAATTCCTACTATTGTGGGTACAATCTGTGGCCTTCTATGCAGGACCATTGTATACCAATTTGCCAGCCATATAAGTGAGTGTTCCATTCCCTCCCTGCCCAGTTCTCATTAACAGTCTGTATAGCATTGAAAATATTCCTGGTCTGCATGACCAACCTCATCTTGCTCATTGGTGCTAACCTCTTCTCAAAAGACATCTGGCCATTTCAGGAGAATGATTACCTCAAGCTCACTGGTGCTTCTTCTGATAATGCTGCTGGAATAAATTCCCAGTCATACAATGTGCCAATTAATGTTTGGCATCTCAATTGTTGTATACTGAATTGCCATCAATACACCTCAACCAGAATGTGGACTAGTGCTACTTAGTGGACAAAGATAAATACCAATGAATCTTGTTTATTGGCTGATTCAGAACTGATGTGACCACTTGGTCCTGGATATTTGCTAATGGCAATATGACCAACAAATAGAAGGAAATATAAGTTGGACAATGGAGAGAGAAAAATACTACCACCACTTAATTGTGAGGTGGTGACAGGGCGACCAATGGATAGAGTCCATTCTACACAATGTAGAGCCTGATCACAGAGCATTCTGAGTGCAGCATGAAGTTAACTCTGAGAAGAAGGTTTTCAAAAAGGTTGGCTTTAATATATTAATGACATATGACAGTGAGAGAAAGGGAGCTTGCCAGAACAGGATTTCATTATTGTCAGCAGACACTGAGTGCCTGGTGGGTATGATGATAAGGTGGGCAGGGTTAAGCTTCAGAGAGAGGTTTAGAGAGTTAGCCATGAATGGGTAGAATTACTGGCTATAGGCCCATGAAATATGTATCATGGCTGGCAATCAAAGTTCTGGATTAGCTGTTTCAAACAATCTTAGGCTCCACTGGGTAACCTAGAGCCTTTAGCATTGTGCTACTTTCACTGAATATGATGCATGATCTACAGTGGCTCAAAAAACTATCCGGATATTTGCATGTTTTGCACTAAACACAATGGTCTGCAATAGTCACTAAATCTATCCATAATATCTTGGTATATCAAATATAGTACTTACTATTAGCTTTCAATAGATATAATAAGAATTAAGTTATTTAGATAAGATTTGATGAAATGGCAGCCATTTCAAAATACTGACTTATCTGGACAATTTTTTGACTTTATACAAATTTGAGTATTTAATACTTGATATGACCTCCTTTGGCCTTAATAACTGCTTCAATCCTTCTAGGCATACTCTCTATTCATTTCTGACACTGTTTCACAGAAATCTTTCCCCACTCCTCCATTACCCTATCCCATAGTTGATGAATCCCCATAGGAGCACTTTCATAGGCTGATAAGCACCTTTTGAGGTTATTCCAACTATGTTCAATAGGATTGAGGTCTGGAGATTGTGCAGACCAATCCAGAAGCTTAATTTCCTGCTCTTCAAACCACTTTTGAGCTCTCCTGGAGGTATGCTTGGGATCATTATCCTGTTGAAAGATAATGTCTTCATTTGGAACTCCAGATTCCTTTATGCTTTGCAATAATCTCTCCTTCAAAATTGCCACATATTGCTCAGCATCCATTCTTTCCTCCACCTCACTCAAGATCCCAACTCCATTCCACCCTATACAACCCCATATTACCAATAAACCTCCTCCAAACTTGACTGTATCTTTAACCTCTCTAGCAATCAACCCCTCTCCTTTCTTTTTCCACACATTCCTTCCCATCTAATTCAATCCTATTGATTTTGGTCTTATCTGACCATATGACTCTCTTTCAGTCCTTCATAGTCCAATGTTGATACTTGTAAGCAAAGACAAGTTTTTTTTTCCTATCTTTGACAGAGGCTTTTTTAAGGGTATTTCTCACTGTCTGAGAACAAATAGAAGTATCAATGATGGAATTGATAAATTGAGTGGTGTCAACAGCATTTTTGGCCTTGCCAGTAATGATTTGTTGAATAATAGCCCTTTTATTGGTAAAAGTAAGTTTTGAAGGACAGCTACCATGAAGTCTAGGGCTTTTTGTTTGAAGTTCCTGAAGGACCTCATATACTATGGACTTTTCTAGACCAGTTTGAACAGCAATCTTTCTAGAGGAAAGGCCCATAGAGGAGAGAGAGATAATGTTGTTTCTTTGAGAGATGAAGATGGCTTTCATGATAATAATAGGAAAATTAGTAAGAAATGATGGGATGTATATATAGTGTCTGGCATTTAGTTACATAAAGGTGATATAATAGAAGCATTATCAAAGAGATATAATCATTTTACAGCATGCTAGGGTCCAATATATGTAATTAAAACTTTATGTTAAAAGCTGTCTGAATAAGTCATCATTTTGAAATCTCTGCCATTTCATCAAATCTTATCCAAATGACTTAATTCTTATATTTATTGAAAGTCAAGAGTAGGTACTATATTTGATATACCAAGCTATTATAGATAGATTTAGTGGTTATTGCAAACCACTGTGTTTAGTGCAAAACATGCAAACATTCAGACAGTTTTTTGAGCCACTGTATATTATGTGATCCTCTGAGTTTTACTTTAAGTGAACCTTTTTGTCATTCAAAGCTGAGCTGTCACAGTGAATCTTCTGTTATGCAAATCCATCATAGCCTTCTACCCATGTCAAGCATGCCCTACCTGCTGAGCTTCATAGAGATTAAATTATTAGTATTCAAGTCCAATATGAACCCAGATTTATATTCTCTTTTCCTACACCACTGACCTTCTGATGGAATTGCATGATGACCATTGCTTTGACATCCCTATACTTCTCTCAGCACTTGATCACAGTTATATCTTAGCAATCCTGGCCCAATGAAGGCTTTCAACTTGGCTTAAGCAAGATCAAGTAAGAACTTCTTAAGGTAGATTAATGCCAGCATTCTTCTGTTTGCTTAACTTAGATGCCCACATGAAATCCTCCAGGCACCTTGAAGAATACAAATATGGGCCAGGACTGTGTCACCACTCAAAAACTCTGTTTTATCTCTCAATCAAATAACAAGGCAAACTTATGGGTAGTCAACAAGATCACCAGAGAATCCACCACTCAATATAAGATCAAGTGGCTTGGAACAGATCTCCAGACAGGGGAGCCTTGGCCAGAAAGTTAGGTATCAAAATATGACTGCATGGGTAATCTTGTCATCAAGTGGCAGATGAAGATAAGGTTCAAACAGGAGGTCATGCACAATCCTGGTGGGCTCAACAGTATGTTGGCATTTCATGAGCTTATTTCAGAGCATACTGATAGCTTCTCACAAAGGCTCAGGTGGATGTCAGGCCATGCCCAAGTCAAAAACAGAAACGACAGCCTGAAGATGTTACTAAATTAATGGATAGCTTTGAAAGGAACTCTGCAGAAATGAGGAAAGAGAAGCCAGGTAAAAGGCACAGGTGGAAGATAGAGAAGTGAGGTATCTTACTGGATGTCACTCCCTCAGACAGGGTTAGGCTACCTGAGCACAAGAACACACAAATTGTTTTGTCTCATTCATAGCATGTAAGAATCACTTAATCCACTAAGGTCTCTCCAGCAGATGATTCTGTCCTCTGTCCTTTCTCAATCAAGATCAGACCTTCTCATGGCATGTATAAGGAGCATCTCATGCACTTCTGGCTATCTTTTTCAAATTTGGATTTAACCTCAACAATGACAAAATGCCATCAATCCTCCAGCTCTTGTGCTGCTATGGCTGCAGACCCCAGTGTGTTCCAGATGTTCAATAAAAGGGTGACCAGAAAGAAGAAGGACATAGGTCTTTAATCAAACTTTTTGATCCTTTTCAAAGCTGAATTACTTCTGTCTATAGCTAATTTTCATCCTGAGCAGAAGCTAACCCTCTCTGAGAGGGAGTCACCAACAGGTGAGCCATCTGGTGTATTTGGAAGGTCCCAGGCAAACAAGAAAGTTCTTGAAGATCTGAAGGTGTGGTTCACCAACATTAAAGCAAACATTTTAACACTGCATGGGTTGGTTAAGAGAGTAGAGATGCAGCTGGAGGAGGCTATGAAGGAACTAAGAGCATTGGAGACTTTCTTTGAGTATTAGACAGTAAGACAGGGTGTTAGTAGATACAATGCAATATTCCCAGGTATATTTATAATATAGAGCTGAGAACAGGTCAGGTGACAGTTCTGCACAGCCTACTGACAGGACTGTAGTTTTTTCACATGAAGTTAAATGAACAACTGGTGCTTTTGACATAGCCATCAGTATACATATTTGTGACATGACTAGAAAGTAGTCACTCAGTACACTTCCATTCTCTCTCATCTGAATTGATATCTAAATATTATATTGCAGTGCACACATCATTTTGTCAAGCATTTGGTGAAGCGAATTAATCCCTACTGTAGCTGGCTCATCTTATCCACCCACCAGGTGACCCCTGTTTCCTGAAACCCTGCATTATTTAATGCATAAAATCCTCTTCAAATTTCTTCTTGTGAATACATTATAGTTTCCTTGGGAAAGTGCAAACTGGTATATTTTTGCTATTCACATCAGCAAGGATTTGCTTGTTGGTTAGCTTTCTTGTCTCTGATCTTTGCTCTGTCTGACATTTCTCCACTTATATAGCCCAACAATATAGGACAAGACATAAGATATAAGGTGGAACATAGATGAGAGCAGGTAGAAAAGATATAATCAGAAAACATGCAGAAACAAAAATAAATGATAAAATATTGATTGGTTCAGCAAGGTCCCTGCAAACTAGTCCCCACTTAGTGTCATCAATGGTGGGTCCAGAGATAACACTTACAAGTGGGACAGGTACCTGGATGAGAAAAAGAAGAAGAAGAAGACCATTGTACAATTTGGCAGATGTGGTAGCAGTTCATTACCCTTCATTGCCATTAAATAGGCTCTAATCACCCAATTAGTGATGGGAGAGTCTTTGTGTCAAGAGTCTTAGACATTGCTGAAAAAGATCAAGATGCTCTATAATGTGATATCTGATCTCAATCCATCAAAGATAGGATCAACTGCAAGTTGAACAGAATAGTACATTTCACTCAAGCATACTTGAAGCATATATATATACTTGTTCTCTTGCTTGCCAAGCTCAAGTTGAAGATCAATGATTTCCTTTTCCTTTTGGAGATATGTCACCATGGAATATAATTCAGACAACTTGGTGTTCATGTTACTGCCATTGGTACTCTCTGTTATAGAGTCTGTGACTTGACAGATATACGTGACTTGTGAACTGATGCTGTTAAGATGTTGGTACAAGAGTGCATTCTAAGTGGCCAGATTTTTTGCAGCTGCCACAAAGATTAGATAAGCTAACAATGTGCTAGTAATGATGATGTTCTTACTATGCATTAAAATCTGTAATTTCCTTGTTTGAAGCTTTTTTCTATTGCTCCCAGCTTGATTCTGAAGCCTCCAGTTTAGCTTGAGCATTAATATCAAGAATAGTCACAGAGAATAACACAGCATATGTATATCTTATGCTTGGCAAGTTGTGCCTTGATATCTGCCTGGTATTTATCATAAGTCATATTGAGCACTACAAGTGCAGCCTCACTGGCCTGACTGATCTCCTAGAACTGTTGCATGTGGCTGTGAGCAGTAGCTAGATTAACCTGGGCAACCTTGAGTTGTGCACTAAACTAGAAATCCATGAGGACATGTCAGCATGTAAACTAGAGAGAAACTCACTGGAGGTCTGCAACTTCTTGCTCAAGCTGCTGTTCACAGGATAGGTCCAGATTAGGTCCAGAAGTGGCAGTACCTAGGACTTCTGGTTACCTTTTGTAGATGGTGAGTTTTTCAGTGTTGCCTTGAAGTTGCTGTGTGAGTTCATCTGCCCATTCTTGAAGATGTGTCTGGCTGGTCTCAGTGCCAACAAGTGACTCTTGTTTCCAGAACAGTTTTTTGATCTGAAACATCCAATAAGTATATTTTAGGATTTTGAACAAGAACACAATGATATACTGACTTGTCCAAGCGTGATGAAGCTCTTTCATGTCAATGTCTCATTGAACCATAATATATGTGACAGTTTCATGTTCTTGAGCCAACTATGTCTTTAAATCTTGCCTTTACATGGGATAAGTAAGCAGAAACATCAACATATGCAAGCATTCATGTCTGGCTCCCCATCATTTGCACATGTATCTCAGTTGTTTTCTTCCAAGTGTTCAAAATTATTGTATATCCTCTGGACATTGGCCATTAGTTTGGAGAGCTGGGAATGCTCTGCAGAGAGATTCTTGTTCTCATCCATTAGGCAGTTTTGGATGCTCTGATGGAAGTTGTTATCATCATGCAAGTCTGACATATACAGTGGCTCAAAAAACTGTCTGGATATTTGCATGTTTTGCACTAAACACAATGTCTGCAATAGCCTCTAAACTTAGATATGATATCTTGATATATGAAATATAGTACTTACTTTTGGCTTCCAATAGGTACAAGAATCAAGTCATTTGAATGAGATCTGATGAAGTGGCAACCATTTCAAAATGATGACTTATCTGGACAATTTTTTGACTTTATACAAATTTGAGTATTTAGTACTTGGTATGACCTCCTTTGGCCTTAATAACTGCTTCAATCCTTCTAGGCATACTCTCTCTTCATTTCTGACACTGTTTCACAAAAATCTTTCCCCACTCCTCCATTACCCTATCCCATAGTTGATGAATCCCCATAGGAGCACTTTCATAGGCTGATAAGCACCTTTTGAGGTTATTCCAACTATGTTCAATAGGATTGAGGTCTGGAGATTATGCAGGCCAATCCAGAAGCTTAATTTCCTGCTCTTCAAACCACTTTTGAGCTCTCCTGGAGGTATGCTTGGGATCATTATCCTGTTGAAAGATAATGTCTTCATTTGGAATTCCAGATTCCTCCATGCTTTGCAATAATCCCTCCTCCAAAATTGCCACATATTGCTCAGCATCATCTATTCTTCCCTCCACTTCACTCAAGATCCCAACTCCATTTCACCCTATACAACCCCATACCATCAGCAAACCTCCTCCAAACTTGACTGTACCTTTGACCTCTCTAGCAATCAACCCCTCTCCTTTCTTTTTTCACACATATTCCTGCCCATCTGATTCAATCCTATTGATTTTGGTCTCATCTGATCATATAACTCTCTTCCAGTCCTCCATAGTCCAATGTTGGTACTTGTAAGCAAAGGCAAGTCTTTTTTTCCTATGTCCTTGAGAAAGTAGAGGCTTTTTTTTCTTCACCACAGCTTTGAGAGAGGCTTCTTTAAGGGTATTTCTCACTGTCTGAGAACAAACAGGAGTATTAATGATGGAATTGATAAATTGAGTGGCATAAACAGCATTTTTGGCCTTGTCAGTAATGATTTGTTGAACAATAGCCCTTTTATTGGTAGAAGTAAGCTTTGAAGGATGGCCACCATAAAGCCTAGGCTTTTTTGTTTGAAGTTCCTGAAGGACCTCATATACTATGAACTTCCCTAGACCAGTTTGAATAGCAATCCTTCTGGAGAAAAGGCCCATAGAGGAGAGAGAAATAATGTTGTTCCTTTGAGAGGTGGAAATAGCTTTTATGGTAATGATGGGAAAATTAGCAAGAAATAATGGAGTGTATATATAGTGTCTGGCATTTAGTTACATAAAGGTGACATAATAGAAGCATTACCAAAGAGATGTAATCATGTTACAGCATGCTAGGGTCCAATATATGTAATCAAAACTTTAAGTCAAAAAACTGTCCGAATAAGTTATCATTTTGAAATGGCTGCCATTTTATCAAATCATATCCAAATAACTTGATTCTTGTATCTATTAGAAGCCAGGAGTAAGTACTATCTTTGATATACCAAGATAATATGGCTAGATTCAGTGATTATTGAAGACCATTATGTTTAATGTAAAACATGCAAACATTCAGATAGTTTTTTGAGCCACTGTATGGTCACAACTAACCTCTGCTTGAAGGTTTGTGGCCTCATTATGAAGCTGGTCAAGGTCATCCATGAACATGGTTTACCTGTGCAAGGGGCTTGATCTCGTCCAGCAGGTACTTAATTTAGCAGGAAGCACACATGCACCAGCTGTTATCACATACACATGTATCCTGCACAAGGAGGTACTTTTGGAACAGGGTACATTAGATGAGAGGTAGAAGGTGCTCAAGAAGGCTGGATATCTCCCAGGGGGTATATTGGAATCAATACAGCAGATGATCAGAAACTCAGAGAAGACTGGAGTGGTACATGAAGAGGGATATGATCAGAAAGAAGGGGATCCAAGGAGACATTATGAGAGGACATGGAGGATATTGGACAAGCTATAGCATCAGGTCATGTTGTTTGGTGGCAGATGAGTGTTTGATTGATACCCCCCCTTCATTGAAGCTAATCAAATAGGTACAGATGATGCAAGTCCAACCTTGATCCTGTGCCAATGGGTATAGCTATACGTGGTGGGCAAGGTATGGTGGTATCCAGGCTCTTGTCTGTCATTCCCTGTTGGCACAGTGAGTGGCGTGTTTTCACTTTGAATATCATGCTTGTGGACTCACTTGGATAGCTTGTGTTGACAAGTGATGGTGGCAATGTCTTAAAGGGCTTGGTTGAATGGTTAATGGCATTGCTGCCATCTGCTGAGATAAAGGTATGGCTGAGTTACAACACCATAATAAGTCATTAACCAGCTTTTGTACAGGGGAAGGAATATGTAATCATGGGCAAGTTGATACTACATAGTGTCTATGAGCAATCCCATTCCAACATGACATATGTTTCTGAGTTCACTCACTGAATTTAGTGTGTACTATCATTCTGGTTATATTGGCAGATTATCAATGCCTGGATTGAGTGATTATACTTTCAATGAGTATGCCTGAAAACAGGGAATCTTCAGCCACTTGTACAATATAGGATATCTGAAGTGTGCTCAACAAGGCTAAGAAATTGTTCTGGGCTGATCTCACATTGACATCTTGAAGAGGCATGGTGGGGCATATATGGAAAGCATCCATATCCCTCCTGGTGATCCATGCACTGCAGTCATCACTTGGTAGAGTGGATATGCATGCACTACTTCTGGCCCTAGAATGACACCCTTGTGGTTGATACCCACATCATGAGATAGCAGATAAATCACAAGCCTCAATTGATTCCAGAGACAAGGTGACTGGATGTGGAAATGATGGTGTTAGAAACAAGCAGGTGATTAGATAACCATACTGGTAGAACAAAGGAGGGAGGTAGGCTTCTCAGGAATAGCTCCAATTGCAAATCATGTATGTAAAGCATAAGTCCCTTGGATTCGTCCACTACTAGCATGTATTCCAGGGTTCAACTACCACAAGGGCAGTCATAGTAATTACATGGATGTGGTATACCCACAAATGTAGACTATCAAGTTGCCAATTGGAGGGAGTCTATAAGAATCCCTGGTTGATCATACACCCATTCAAAGTATCACCAAAGGGTTGTGAACATAGAGTGAAGGACCATGATCACTCTCTGAGAGCCCAGCTCAGTCATCAACCTTCAAGCACAGCCATTTAATACATTGGGAGTTTCATTGGTTAGGTCCAGTCCTGGTGGGACCTTCTGTGGTGTGAAATAGAGCATAAGAATAACACCCCAGAAGTTTTCCCTGCTGTTCAGTTGCTGCTATATTGCTACTTCATGGGAAGTACCATAAATAGTACTTCACCTCTGAGTCCATTTGTATACTCTGCAGGTCAATATTTGATGCTTACTTCTGCCAAATATAAATTACCACATCATTTCTAGTAAAGTAAACCAACACTCATGGTAGGCTTCTTCATTGGTGGAACTCTCAATGAGAGTAAACATCTGGATGAGCATGTCAAGTGCTTTATCATAGCAGCACAGAGCACAAAGTACTATGTATTGCATCTCATATCCCCACACACTTCCTGGTCTCTATTGATAACCTATGTTTATCTAATTCAGAATTGTTGACATTCAGGAAAGATATAACTGTTATGGCCACCAAACTCTTTTCACAGTGCTAGATGCACTTGGCTGTTTTCAATGACTCTAGATAAGTCATCCATCATCACCACAACACCCATGACTCTGGACAGTCACCATGACATAGCCATGATCACATAACTTATCCTCAAATGGATATATGAAATCTAATGATTCACATGACCCATGACCCTTATCTATGGATTCCTGTTATGCTTCTTTTCTTTAATCTTCCACTGCCACAAGGCTGTTCTGCCACCCTATGCTATGCTTCTCTTCCATTTGATACACCACATGACTATATCCTTATGACTTATTCCTCATTCTTCTTATCTATTCATTTCCATCACAAGGCTATGCATACTAGTGCTGCCACACAGACAGCCTTCTATTTCATATTTCTTATCTTCACTGCCTTCATTATGACTCACAGTAACTCATTTGATGAATACTGCTTTTTAATTCTTATAGTATATAACATGTACAAATAGAATCACACATATACAAACCTCTAGGTAGTATATAAACCTCCAGAGCCTGACTGGAGCCCCCAGTCTGGTTCTCTTGTTCTTTTCCTTCAATAGAGAAATACTAGACTTAAAACTCCTTTTCTTCTTCCCTTTTCTATTTTACAACCAAGGTAGACTGCCAGTTATTTCTTTTGGAACACTCCTTCACTGAAGTCATTACAGTAACACATTTCCATCATGTAGTTAGTACTCACCTGGACAGTGGTTTTTGTGCCAGCTCACCCAAAGGAGATGTATCACAAACTCTAATCACAGTCTTCTTGACTCAGAAAGCTCATAAGGTGTAACATTAAGGTTTAATTTGTCAGGGTGCATGGCACTGAGTTTGACTGGGATGAGGTATCATCTGTCAAGTTGCCCTTTCTTAATCACACCCTCAAGAACCTGGTATTAGATGTGAACATAGTCAGATTGTTCTATTGGACTATTATCACTAAGGAATTGTATATCATGCTCAATGTAAACTCCTGGCAGCAAGGAGCTGCATAAATGGATGAGTGTTGATGAATTCAGATTGATTACATATGGGCAAAGACGCATCTGGTAAAATGCCATGTATAGACAGATGTATCACATTCAAGATTGCTAATACAAGGACAGACAGAGAGTTTATCTTGAGACATTTGCTTAGTGCCACATCACAAATTGAAACACAGAATTAGACATTTGGGCAATATATTCATGTGCAGTACTACTCTTAGACATACAGCACTGTGAATTCAAATATTATTGCCATCGATTGAACTAGCCATAGGAATAACTCAGATGGACTAGAAGAAATGACACATGGTAAAGCTAGGGTGTGAAAGCAAGATTAATACATGACCTGGATCTCCAGGCTGACTTTCTGAGCCAAAAATCATGTCTCACATTCAGTATATATTCATATAATGGTGTGAAAAAAATTACCCTTATGTTGGTACTACTGCACTTCAATCATCTTCATGCTTTTTATCAACTCAGCAAGCAACACCTCCCTCTGGACCTGGACCATGATCAAGCTGTCTACTACAGCTTATACTCTATGAGCAATAATGGCTGGAGCAAGAGCACCCCAAATGGTTGTCATAGATGGGCAATGAATTGAAGTGCCTGGGTTGTCTTATCAAGCTCAATATAGCCCTCTGGAAACTTCTGGCTGAGGAAAGAGCAGATCCATGGATACACCAACCTGAGATTCTTTATCCTACTAAGGTCATCTGCTGTTTGGATCTCAATATCCTCAAAGGTGGATGTCATGTTGTGGTATATACTGATCTTCATCTCAGGATCAGGGTTAAAGATGCAAACTAACTTGGGAATCAGAAAAACAAGGCAGGAGAGTTAAAGTCAATAGGCCACCATTGATGGTGTTGAAAGACCACAAAGATGGTGATATAGTGTTGGGAGATCAGAGTGATCAAGATGGGATAATGAATACAACTGTGCAACTATATGATCTATTTCCATTGCCTCAATGAGTTATAGAATATATAGTAAGATGACTTGGGAATACATAGTGAGATCAACTGACAGGCAGCTGTTATACTGACCAGCATGCCCAGTCCAGGTGAGGACTGACATGTTATCCAATCCCAACAAAATGTGCTCCAGAGACTGACTGACTGTATGATTACCTTCTTCATATATCACCAGAATAGAAGCATCAAATATACCAAGCAGTGAGTAAGCAATGTCCTCTGATTCAGTTGTTTTGCATGTAGAAGCAAAGGAAAGCTTCTTACGAATCCTCTCCAACCCAGGTTGAAGTAAGGCCAACTCTTGTAATGAAACATCCAAGGTTAGCTCCATTCCCTCAATAATCACAGGACATTCATTGTAATTAAACACCTTCAAGTTGAGGTATGGTTTTCAATCCTTGGTATAAATATAATCTCCTTTTCTGAATATAGATATTAGTGCAATGATTGTCAGGGTAACAATGCGCATACTCAAGTTGTCTGACTCAATGCAAAGTGAGTCAATAGCTTTGTTTAGTTGATTCTGTTTGAGGTACAAGTTGGAGAGTTGATCACTAAGGGCACATATTTATAAGTAGGATAGGTCTGAATAACAACAAGTAAGAGAGCAACAGTTACAATGGACATATCCAGGTTCATCTTCTATGCAGATAGGTTAACACCATAGTGAGCTATTTATTTTAGTTTGATTGTTGGCCATATATTAGAACAGGGTGAGCAAATTCTAGTTGGCTTTTTCAAGCTGCATGGTTCTGGCATCTGACCAATATGTCACTCCTGATGGAATCTGGATTAGGGTGAGATTGGACATACCTGATGACTGCCCCTTTACATATAGTGATAGTATGAGATTATTACTCTGTTAATATACTTGCTGAGCTTTAGTGAGCTGAGCTGGAAGCTCTTCAACACTTCATAACTGTAGGGCTTTTTGATAGAGGCAGGTCTGTTGTTAGTAATGACTTTGATATCAAAAAGAAATCTTACCATTTCCTGTGATTTATCCTTGGATTAACTCTCTCTCCCTCTGCTACTCTGGGTTATAATACCACCATCACAACTTACTGGACTGGCTGCACACTTGGCTTAACATTTATTCCCAATATCCACCTTCTTTGCATGCTACATATGGCTGAGTCCATACATAGTTGTGGCTCTGTGATATGGCTTGCCAAGTTGAAGAATATACCAGAGTATAAAATACCCAATTTTATTCAATGTCATTTTAATGACCTTTGATCTATTGACTCTGCAATCATAATCAAAGATATATGGGCAGACAAGAATACCTCCCTTACCAAGGATATAATCCTAGCGTTACTAAATCAAAAGAAAGTCCAAGGTATCTCTTGTATTCTCACTGAAGAGCGTGTTCTTTTAGTGCTGGTTGATCATAGTGTGCTTCCCATCAGTTCCTGTTTGTATCCTAGCTGATTATCTCTAAAGCTCCTGTTAATGTGTGAGACAAGCCAAAGTCACTTGATATTCCAGCCAGCTCCTAGGTGGACAGTATGATCTACATTTGTTCTTGCCTCAGTTTATTAGGGTTGCAGCTCAGTAAAATGGCTCTACAAGAGGTATGGCATGCTCCCCAGTCCTTATTTATTGGTTATAAATCATGAACTCACATTTGCATATATATGACACCTTGGGTGATACTAGTTTTCCAATTTTATAGTAAAGTCAAACTTCTAGAGATTATTGTTGATGTACTGACAAGTAGCTTTTGTTTTTTTGTTTTGTCCACATGAACAGAAGGCTGATGTGCACTTTCATAGCACACCAACAGGCTATGTTGTCGTGCTCTGTAGTGAAACCACAAGATTTTTTCCCTTTTCAGTTTCTTCATTGGAATCCATTGGTACTTAATATCAGGATGGTACCTTTTGAGTACTCTGAATTTCCTGTTTGTCCACTTCATTCAAATGATAAACACTGCAAGCTGTTATATAACTGGAAGTTTGCTAGCATTATGGAAGTGGAAGAGTATGAAAACTCCAGAGAAATGAATATAGGGGAAGATAGTGGTGTGGAGAATGTGCTTTGTAGCAGTGACACTGACATGGCCCCCCATTCCACCATTCATGTTCCCAGAGAAACTTATACAGACAGTGGATTTTATACTGCCACTCTCAAAATCATTGGTGACTTTGAGACACTATGTAGACTGGGACATCACTGCATTAGAGAGGAGTCACCTGTGTTGGAGATTACAGTATGCATAGTAATTTTTCTATAGGCTTGAGAATCCTCTGCTAATCAGTCATCAGGCTACATGATCATATATGACCATTGAACTGCTGGTTGTATCATTGATTTTCACAGGTGAAAACCACCCCTGGTGGGAAATGTATTGCAATCTCCAGCATGAAGTGCAACATGACCTTGAGGCATTTTACATGGTATTGTTATCCCTCTACCTCCTTTATGAGTGACCACATGCACAAAAGGATCTTGGCAATATATCACATCCAGCACATTCCTTTTGCCAGAATAGAAGGTCCTACCATTGTGTGTTGTTTCATGGTTATTGGGCCAAGAACCCCTCGACCTGGCTAATATCAGATTGTACTATCTTGCATTGTAAACTGGCCCAGGGTTTACTTCAATGGTTATTCTCCACATTGCAATATATTTTATCTCCTTGGTATTCTATTTTAAACAAATTTACATGCTTCTCTATAAAATATTGATTTGGTCTAATGGCCCATACTGGCACCCTAATACTTACTCTAATTTCAACACATTTCAGGGCATCCTTTATCAGGCCATGAAGACTATACCTAAAATATCTAAGAAATTCTTTGACATTATGGAAGCCTCCAATAATCTTTATTGCCCAATCTTTTTGAAGGAACAGTAGATTGGTAGCAAATGGACTATGGCAGAACTCTTTTCAATGTGGTCAAATAATGTATTCAGCTTCATTTGGGATCAAAACTCATCCACTACTTCATCCACAACAGCAAGTCTATCAGCTTTAACTACTGGAGGCTTTGTTCTTGTTCCTGTGG
Source organism: Phylloporus cf. nigrescens (assembly GCA_038094575.1). NCBI lineage: Eukaryota > Fungi > Basidiomycota > Agaricomycetes > Boletales > Boletaceae > Phylloporus > Phylloporus cf. nigrescens. The sequence continues at coordinate 1,516 of JBBPTW010000040.1, read as the reverse complement.
ATTCAGGAGCATCCTCAAGTTCTACATCTCACCAGCATATAACTACTCTAAAGACCCGTGGACTATGTTCTAATGGACACTATTTAATTCTCTTAAAAGTGAATTATGCAATGAGTCAACACATTTGTAATATCATAGGTCCCCCTAGTATAAAAAAGAAACCATATCTTGTTTTCTCATCAACTAGCCTATTTTGCCATTGTTGGTACTGGTTGTTGAAGAAGAAGGCACAGGATTAGCATACATTTCTCCAATTTGGTGCCAATATTAAGTATTCATTCAAACTTCCCACTGGAAGTCCTGTAACTTGATCCACAATTGTACAAACTGTATCTTTTAGGTCTACTGGTCTGGCCTAACACATTTAATTACTTTCCTTGCTGGCTTTACATTTTACTACCTATTGCTGCCCAGTCTGATGGATCAGCGACAACTACTTCTGCCTAGGAACTTTGCTTCTGTAAGTTCTTCTCTAAGAAGCACTCCACAGCCTTGCTGCCAGTGCCTTGAGCCTTGTATTGTTGGCATCTTCATTTTCTGTCAACTGATTCCCATTCAAAAATACATGCATGCCCCTATCAAAGATAGATGATATTATTCAGCCTCACTGATGGACAGGTTTACCTCTCAGAACTTGCTATATACAAGTATGAAAATAACAGCCAGCCAGTAAAACACATATGGCAATATGCTTTCCACTACTATGGCAATTAATGATGCAAACAGAGATGGGGTAGATAGGTCTTATCTGTTACACTATTTTGCCAATTAAAGATGACATTGAAGACAGACCAGCTGCCATTTTAAGCACTACAACAATCAAGATGCCAAACATTGATTGGTATATTGTATAACTGGGGACCTGTTCCAGCAGTGTCATCAGAAGAAGTACCAGTGAGCTTGAGATAATTATTCTTCTAAAATATCCAGATGGCTTTCAAGAAGAGGCCAGTACCAATGAGCAAGATGAGGTTGGTCATGCAGACCAGGAATATTTTCAATGCTATATAGACTGTTAATGAGGACTGGGCAGGGAGAGAATGGGACACTTGCTTGTACATACACTGAGCAACAAAACTGATGTAATATTAATTGATGGATGAATATCTAGTGAACTATTAAAGCTATGCCCATGAACTCAGGTATTATTAGAAAGCTATTATTAAGAGGATTCCAAATATATATAAATTGATTAGGTAATTTTTACTATATCAGGAAATATTCCGGAATTAAACTGGGGTACTTATTGCATCAGTTTTGTTGCTAATATCAAGGATATTGTAAACTAGTATGAAGTATATTCTCCTTTGGCCTTGATCACCTCTTGAACCCTTCTAGACATACTCTCAATTAATGCCTGACACTGGGCCACCTCAATCTTGTACCACTCATTCTTAATTCTCTCCCAAAGCTCCATTACTCCCTTGGGTGGCTCAGAATACTCTGCAAGCCTTCTTTTGAGAAGAAATTATAGATATTCTATGGGATTAAGATCTAGAGACTGAGCAGGCCATAC
>JBBPTW010000039.1:0-47556 GCA_038094575.1 Phylloporus cf. nigrescens | reverse complement strand
GCACTGTGCTCAACACCCAGACGATCTGTTCACAAAACCGATGAGTGACCTCATAGTCGATCTCGATAAGAAGCCCCTCCTCGAGGTCCATTTACTGTGCGTAGCCCACGATATACCGCTGTGTAAAGATGACGATGTGTATTTTGGTCCACGGCCGGCGAGTTGTGTAATACCAAGCTGAGTAGGGATAAAGATGGTTGGTGAGTGAACTCCTACGACGTCCGAGGTTGGCCGGGACCTCAAGTTCAGCATATTCGCTGAGTCTAGGTACCATCCACATCCCAAGTTTCTACTGTGCCCTGCCAGGCATGTATCCGTTCGACCGAGGATGGCAAGTACACGCTAGTGGATATCATAAAAACATGCCCAAGATATTGGAAGAGATTCTAACGCTCCATAGCTGCTCATGCGTACCGCGTAGTTCATGCATCAAGGGGTGACGTTCATAGTGAGTCAGTGCAGCTCCTCATGTCTGCCGCGGCTGATCGGATGCCACGGGTGTAGGAGGTGAGCCACGACACGAAGATGGCAAAGCTTATCCAGACAGACGTCAATTGGATCACTTTCGGAGGTTCGTTCATTTGTCATTTGCGTTCCTGAGGCTCAAACTGTCTTTCAGGGACTTTGCGTACCCTACTGTCGGTGTTCACAAAGGACTGCTGACAGCGCTAGTGTATCGAAACAAACGTGGCGTATCAGGGCCATTCCCGACTCGCCACTCCGGACGTAAGTGCATAACGAAGATGTCGCGTGCCCGGGTGTTCATGATAGTGGCATGATATGGTATACTAAAAATGAAAAGCTCGAGTACTGTATTTTACCCAAGTCGTAGTCTCGGTAGTACAGGCGTCATTGTCCGTGGTGCATTCCCAACAATCGATACTGTATGGCCCTCCTGCAGGAACCCATGCACACGCTTCAACGAGATCCCTTCAGAATCATTCTCGTAAAATGGAGCAGAGTACGTACCCCCCCTTTTCCTTGGCAGCAACACGCACGTCGTGGTATTGTCGATGTCGAGGTTGGGATGCCTAGGCGAGGACGTCAAGATGCGCGTCGGGGAACCCATTGGCCCTGATACGCTGGAGGAGCCACCAGAATGAGGTGGCATAGGTGATATCGGGGGACTCGGCCTTACTACCAGAACCGCCCGTGAGTATGCCACCAATACGACCGCGGATATCGGCGATTATCGAGCCTGAATCGCCAGGTTCCGAAAAGAGAAGACACCATTTGCATGGCCGAGGGTGCCAGTGGCATTGCCATTCTTGATGACAAACAAACATGGTTCACCATCCGAGTCCCATATGTCGGGGGTGTGCATCAACTCATCAGTGATGGTTCCAACAAGAGGAAGCAGGTGGCAGTGATCATGAGGGTACTTGAACTCCCAGTTGGCATCTCCGTGGGGGAGGCATTTGAATATGAACTCGCCAGGACGAGGCTGGACGAGGACATAGATTGGTTAGAAGGGCCCGAGGAGATGACGGATGGGATAGCCGAGAGTGGGTCGCACGGTACCATGCAGACGTCCATCAGCATGCACAGACTAAGGTACCTAGAAATAAGGCCTCATTTCCTGAAACAAGTATGGACGTCAGCGCAAGACTTGAACATGCCCGTCACGGTTGAACGTTCGAACGTTCGAACGATGACCACAAGCAATATGATTGCATGGCCTCTGATCGAACCAACGGCATTATCACCCTGAGTTCTACACGTGTGCAATCGATGAAAAAACCAGTCTAGTGATGCGCATGGCCAGTAAGTAGATACAAAGACGATCATGTACCAAAAGTAAAACCACGACGAAGGAAACCTACGAGTCGAGAAAATTAAGCTGAAGAAAAAGAAACAATATGTACATATTTACATGAGAAGGGAAAAAAGTAAACATCGAAGAGTCAAGGGGGAAAAAGGGAAAGATGTGGTACGGGTTATGCCCTGTACCTTGGCCCATATATGCGTCGAGAAGAGAGATGAGAGAGGCGGTAGAGATATGCACAGAGAATAAAATTGTGCCATGGCAAGAGCGATGGCAAAAAAGTCCCAAGGGGAGCGCACAGCTATTACTATGACAACCCCATCAAGTCAGTGTCCAGCCATTAGACGCGCACGGCCGTCGGGTTACTTGAGTCAAAGGGGAATCGAGCAGGCGAATCTCGCATGTGAGACGAAAAGCTCGGTGGAGGCGAACTTGACAAAAAGTACTGCTCGATCCTCGAGGTCGACTGGGACCGAGGAAGAACCTCTGATGGTTCTTGCAACGAGTCCCCTCCAGTGTAGAAACAGAACCTAAGCGCACGGGTCAGTACCAAGCAGCGATGATGACAAGGAAAGAAACCAACTGGTCAAGAAACTGCTTGTAACTCGTCTCACTTCGCGGCAGATCAGCGCCGGGGGACAACGACGCGCAACTGGAATCGCTCGAGGAACTCGACTGCGACACCTCATATGGCGTCGACTCTTCGCCGCTCCCATTGCCAATTGAAGTGATCTGTATCGACAGCGGTGGCTTGGGTATCGGTGACTGCAAAGAGTCCCCCAAAAGGCCTCGCATGCCAGTAGCGGTGAGCGGAAACGACTGCGTCCGCGGTAAAGGGGTAGCCAAGTTTTTACCCGCGACGTCAAATTTGAGAGGCGACCCAGGAGGTGTCCTGCGTAGGTGGGGAGATCCGTCCATGACCCTGTCAACGAAGCTTCGACGATGGTTCCGTTCTCGGCCATCTGGTAATCGAGACGGGGTGGGACTATCGGGTGTAGGTGACTTTATCTCGGGAAGGGCTGGTGCCGTGGAGGTACTGTCCGTCTCGTCCCGCAACGACCCGAGGGCAAGGGGAGGCGGACGAGATCGCGGGGGAGTTGCAACGTCCTCCGTTTCATCAACCTTTGATATCTTGGACCATGGCGCAACGGTCGGGCCAGCAGTAGCCGGGGCACCGGATGGATATGTCAGCGTGCGCGAATGGTGGTTGGTCGACGAAAGCGTATTTCTCAAGCGCGCCTTGTATGTTGAAGTGAAATCATACCGGGAGGACGATGGCTTCGCGAAGTGAGCGTACTGGTGATCGGCACTGAAAGATCTACCAAGCCGATAAGGTGTGATGGGGATGGAAGTGGATCTGGTCTTCGCAAGGTCCTCTAATCGTCCGTTTAGATCTTTGAGACTCGCGTTGTTGACCGCACTTGACGACTCCGAGATATTTTCAAGGACGAACTTCACATGGTAATTATTTCCAGTGTTGTTGTCCCAATACTCCTGCCCTGCCACCGTGTACCGCGACGCGATAAACATCGTCTTCTCCTCGATGCGTGACCAGACGTCGTGTAAGCGGATGGTGAACGTGAACATATCAAAGGCACCATCGTCGATCGATTTGTCATACCGCGCTGTGACCTCGCTCGTCGTCTGCCACCAGTCCAACGTGAAACGGACAGCCAACCACTTTTCGTACGCGATGTTACGAACACGAACATGCCCAGTGATCGTACGCTGCTCCAGGGAAAGTACCAGCTCTTGTAACGCGACATTCTCTTCTCTTCGGGGGGATGACGGCATGTTAGGAACCAACATCTTGACATGTTTGTTATCGCGGTTACCATCCCCATAAATGAACGATGGGAACTCGTCGCCGCTCGTATCGCTGGTTGGGCTGCCGTCCCTTGATACAGCAAGCGGTTTCTGTTCTGCCAGGAAAAGCTTCACGTGCTCGAGTTTAGAGTCGAAGTGAACAGCCTTGTGGGTAGGCGTAACAGGCTCGCTCTTGGTAAAGGAGCCGCCCGTGACGACATGTAGGTCTGGACGCCGAGTACCCTTGAGGGACGATTTGATTGGTTGACCTGACTTCTTCCGGATGGTTTGCGGAGGTTGATTGGCGCCTGGCGTGCCCGTGGCCGGTGCCCGAGGAGTAATATTAGAGTCAGAGGTCTGACGAACGTGCTTCCCGGTTGATCCTTCCAACCTTAGATTGCCGACCTTGCAGAACGGTGCTTGTCTGATCAAAGGAAATGGCCGTAGGGTGTCCTCGTCATCAGACGGATCACGTAGAGGAGTCTGCTTCCTGTTCTCCAAGTCTACAAATAAACGACCATCGGTCTTTGATCTGATAGGTGTCGAAGCGGGTGTGGCTGGATTAAAAATATCTCGGGAGTTGGTTACGGTAGAGTGCTGGGAAGCAACGCGTTTTGAGCGGGGAATGATGGTCGGCCGTATTTCGTCCGAAGGCGTGGAGGAAGAACTGGACGCTGAGTCATAGCGAACGTAAGTTGTAGAATGACTCTGCAACACGAAGTCAACTGTGTCAGGTTCTGACGCGTTGGATTCTGATGCGGACGTGTCCGAGAACGCGAGAGGAGAGCTCGAACGTGCGCTGCCGCGTGGTGCGTGGGGAAGTGGGCCAGCCGCGGTGTTAGATGTTTGGGGATAGGTAGAATCAAGGGTCGGGAATGGGATAATGGACGTATCCGTCGTGCAAATCGTCGTGGAGGACATGCTGAGATGCGGTGGTTCGAGTCGGCTGGGCTAGATTTGTTGTTGATGGGTAGAGGGTGCGCGCAAAGGGGATGGCTCACCTTTATTGAGTGTTTAGATGGAGACGGAGAATGACATGGAGCAAGTTGAAGAGACACGGCTGGCAGGACCAAGGTCAAAATTTGAATTTAGACTAGAAAGAGTGAGACAAAAGGCTGCACGCGCGCCGTTTTGGAAGACACATACTCTGATGTGAGAAAATTGGTCTATGTGGATGCTGGCGAGAACGTCGTTGCGAGGAGGATTGATGATAATTTACTATGGCTAGTGTCAGCCACGGTATTGTCAGACGGGTGAGGGAACCTACCAGGTATCAAATGCGGTAGGGAGATCCTAACGGTCGTGAAGAAAGAACGTGAGGGGGCCCGCGCTGCAATGGGGTGAGCAGGACGCGGGTGGATTGTGATGGACAGCGTCAAATACACAAATTTCAAGGATTTGTCATTTCACGAGTGGAGCAACGTATCGGCACAGCCACTGAAGAGATCTGCCTTTTTGGGTTCGCCTGCTATCAAGTTAAACATGCCACAACGTGAATGGAGACATCTTATCGCTCTCTCTCTCATGGCAGAAGTCCATGCTTCGCAGTCTAGATACACCGCTGGAAGTAAGAGAACCAACGTGTTGCAGCTCCAAGAGGCCATTAGTAGCCGCAACAGCAACCGATTGTCACGTATCAGCGCAATTGAGAGGGTGACGACTTACGTATCATTTATTGCGGCGTTGATAGCGAAAGTAATCCTTATCAAGGACGTTTTCAGTGGTTTCCGTGTCCAGGACGCTTATCGGGATTCGAGAACCCCGAGCGTGTCCACTTCGTAATTCAATTCGGACGTCGCCGTGTCCTCTGCTGAGAACTCCACCACACGAAGTCGACAGGTGTCAAGATGTGTTTCAGAAGCAAGATGATCTTCGCCGCGCAAATTCACACGTATCAGATTTCCATTGGTCCTCACCTTCCTGAGGACAAAGTCTTGCAGGGCGGATGACTACTGCGAGACTATTCTAGTCACCAACCTTGGTCTCATGAATCAGCTCAATATTGTTCTCGGACGTGTTATCGATCATCATGACTAAGTGATGGCGTGCCACGAACGTTTCCCTCAAAATGAAAAGCCAATGGTTCACTTCCCGAGATCGTTGCGTTTCAAGGACTAAGCTGAGGTTCGAAAGTCACATTTCAGTGCTGATCGAGTATGGAATGACTCGGACACGGGAAGTATGTACCACGAGTATGACTGCAAGCGCCATAGCATTTCCTTGACCCAGGTCTTGGCTTGTCCTTTCGTTACCTTGGGTGTGCGTGGTATGATCGGGATTATAATGAACACCCCAAGCGCGATGTTGCGAGGGCCCACCCTCCGTCGTGTGCTCACCTCGCCTGTAGCTTATATGAGCGAATCGGTGAGTAAGGGTATTATCTCCGCTTCAATCCTCCCACCGGCGCCGAACATAACCGCAAATCCCACGTCCTCGGCGGTGTACACGTTTGTTCTTCCCCGTCCTCGTCCTCGGCATCCCCGCCTTTCGTCCATCCTTTCTTACCCTAACACGACATGGCACCCTCTGGCGACTCTGAGCTCGAGTACCTCAAGGGCCTCGTTACACAGCTCAACGAAAAGATCAGCACGCTCGAGGAACGGGCCAAGAAAGCTGCCCTCGGGACCAAGACGCCAGCGCATCAGCTGCGCGCTATCCTTATCGGTCCCCCCGGTTCTGGTACGTGCCACATGTCTCTTGCCCGTTACGCGCGGTGCCGCTCTCTGCGTGTTATCTGAAGCTGGTGCTGACGCGCCGACGCAGGCAAGGGCACACAGGCCCCGCGGATACGCGACGAATTTTGTGTCTGCCATCTCGCGACGGGCGACATGCTGCGTGAGCAGATTGCCCAAAAGACCGAGCTCGGTCGGCAAGCGAAGAAGGTCATGGACGCAGGCGGACTTGTCGGTGACGATATCATGGTCGGCATAATCAAGGACCAATTGGAGAACAACGCGGCTTGCAAGAACGGGTGAGCTTCGTTTCTCTTTCGACTTCCCTCTCGTTCCTTGTTCGGTTCTGACACACCCGGGGCTAGGTTCGTGTTGGATGGGTTCCCTCGTACGATTCCTCAGGCAGAAAAACTGGATGCGATGCTCGACAGCCGAAAAGAGAAATTGAATAATGTCGTACAGCTACAGATTGATGACCAGCTTCTCATCTCACGCATTACCGGCCGTCTTATTCACCCGGCGAGTGGCAGAACTTACCACAAAGAGTTCCAGTATGTCCTTTCTTCTCCATGACATGACGTGTATATCTCAGTGTTGTTGCGTAGCCCTCCCAAGAAACCTATGACGGACGACGTCACGGGCGAACCACTCATCCAGCGTTCGGACGACAATGTGGAAACACTTACGAAACGCCTCACTACATACCACAAACAAACCGGGCCCGTCGTAGACTACTACCGCCATAAAGACTTGTGGGTTCCCATCGATGCCGCCCAGAGCCCGAATGTTGTCTGGGAAAACATGGCCAAGATCTTCAAAAAACCCACTTCATAGGCATACCTGTTCCATCCACTCGGCTGCATATGCATGCTTCGTCGTAGATCTTTCATGTATGTGCTCCATAGACTTACGTAGAAGCCTCATCGACGTGGCTACACCTCGAACCTTGTGCGCAACCGATAAAGCTACCATTGACTGGTGTCTAGTACTTACAGGTATGTGTGTGCAAGGTTCTATGGCATGTCGCTATAGGACATACGCAAACTTTCCAAGTCCACGACACCGAGCGTTCTCGTGATCACTTACTCGGATTTTATGTTCTTCAAGGTCTTTTTCTCGCCCTTGACGTCACCTGCGAGCCAGAGGGCGGAAAATATGAAGAACCCAACGCTAGTACTGATAGCGCCTGCATAGTATGGCCATGCAGCACTCAAGAAGCGAGGGTACTGGTCATGCCTGGGTGGAACGACAGGTACGGTCGTTGACGTGTGCAAGAATGAGTGACTACGGCAAGTGAGAACTTGCACGGTGTTGCCGACAACCAAGACGCTTACCCTTGTCTCCGCCAACCAATGACGAACTTGAACACGCCGTGTCTGTCCGGTGCGCGAAACTGGACCTCGTATTTCCCGGGCTGGCCGGGTACGGGGGGCAACGCGGTACGTATGTGCGGGTCGAGCATGGTGAACTCGAGTTGCAAGTCCGTAAGACCTCCGTACGGCTTCCATGTCGATGTCTGCGAGTCATACGCCGAAACGTACGCCGTGTAAACCTAACGAAATGTGAGCAGGATCGTCCACGGCACAAACAAGACAAGTCCACGTACGACCTGATCCTTGATGGTATACATCTCAGGTGCCTCCGTCTCGTTGACCCGGTGGTGCTCCGTGCGATCGACTCGCAGGACCATCGACTCCTGAAAGACCCACGCGGCAACGTCCCGCGCAAATTGGGCGTTGCCAGACGGCATACCGTCAGGAAGCGCCTTTTGCGCATACGCATCGCTAAAGAGGTCAACGCTGCCCGCAAAAACGACGCGCGAGTTCTTAGTCGTCTGGAAGCCGGTGACGAGGCCGAGGTGGCTGCCTGCCCAGAGACCCTCCCCAGCCTTGTCCGCGGCGTCGACGATCGCGTCGGCGCCGGAATCATCGGTGGATTCAGCGGCAAAGCTTGTCGTGGGTGTGCGGAGGATGGGGACGAGGTAAGGGCTGTTGCCGAGGGCGTGGGGGACCCCAGAGAACCAGACGGGTGCGGTACCAGTGAGGATGGGTGATTTGGGAACTTCGACGGGGATGAGGGTTGCGGGTTCGTCACGTTTTGGGTGATGTGAGATAAGGGGTGTCCCTGGAGGAGGTGGAATGAGGGAGAATTCAGTCGCAAGGGAGGAGAGGGGGGTTTGCTTTGGAGAGAGCGTGATGAGAAGGTTGGTGTTTTCGGAGAGGAGGCCAACCAAGGATTGTGGCGTTACATCGGAGGCATACACTACAAGTGGGTTAATCGGGTGCTCTAGGATGCTGTGATGACTTACACTTGGTTTCTGGAGTGAGGAGGATAACGTGGGCATAGTTGGGGACGTCGTACGCGGCGATAGCTGGGCTCGTGTCCTTTGGTGCACGGAATGTCAGGTCGTACCCACGTTCTGCCAGCACGCATCAGTAGCTAGAACGGGTCTGGCGGGTCGCGACTCACTCTCGAGGCCATTAAAGAAGATGGAGTAGTTTGCCTTGTCCAGTGAAGGGTCGAGGATGACAAGAACCTTGTCGCCCGAGCTAGATTTTGCTAGCGCGCTGGCTAGGAAACCCAAGCAAGAAACGAGCGCTGGTATGAGGAAGCGCATGCTTTGTGGTGACTGCGGTAAACTTCCACGTCAATCAGACGTTGTTGTGGTTTGTTGTTCAATAGCCTTAGCACGTGACTAATCTCATACGTAGTACTGGCGAGATCAAACATTGTTAGATCACACATATAGAGAAACGTGCGGTTATTACACTGTGAATTGTCGTCACACGCTGAGAATTGCGAACTTTATCCAAGTAGACGGTGATGAACGGAATTGATGGGAGGGAAGGTGTGATAAGATGGCGGTGTTATATATTCCCACTCTCACGTGATTCTATAGTCAAGTGGAGACTAGAGTCAACTCGACTTTGTCCAAAGCCTTCAAGTATACGGGCGAGGTCAACAAGGTCGTACTATGGATGATTCTACCAGCGAGTCATCGTCTCAATTTCAGTCCCACTCCGTCACCTCCGTCCTCGGCGTAAAGGGGGCACTTCGCTTTCGACGCCATGGTGCAAGTCAGAAGGCCCACGTCGTCCTCAGACGCGTAGAGATCGCCGAGGACTCTTCTTACTCTCATTCTAGAGGCCCCGTAGCTTACTTTAGTCTTTTCGCTCAGAAGAGGATCGAAGTCAAGCCCGGCAAGGAAATACTCCTCTCCGTAGCCTCCGAGGACGGCTCCTTCACCGAACAGGCCGTCATCTTCGAAGGTGACCTCTGCGCCATCTCCGACTCAAACTCGGACGAAGAGGAGGAGGTCGAAAAACAGATCGCTCATGATGATACCTTCTCTGACCCCCCCGTTTCTCACATCATTCCGCCCAAGATGCGAAGAACGTGGACGAAGCAACACGAACAGGTGAGCTCTGCTGAAGGTGAGTAAGCTACATTTACCTACAATACACCCTACATACAAGCATTTGGTATGTCATTCTTAGATTCCTTCCTCCCACCACCACCTGCACACGTCTCAGTCGGCGTACAAGCCCAGCCAACTTGGTCCGTGAGTGCTGTCCAGGTTGACCCTCCTGCGGTCCTACCGCAGGATAAATTACCACTTGAGTCACCTGAAGGGCTATCATCTCCCGTGAAAGAACCTGTACAATCTACAGAACCAGACACAGCACAAAAACTGACCCCCCCGCCTGATAACCGTCCGGTAAGTACATTGCATACCACCACCAGACACACTCTCAGTCACTGTAGATACCACCCAATGATCGGTCTCGGAGTCTGTCCCCCATGAGCATTGGCTCAACACCTAGTACCCCCCAGTCGCCCCTCCATACATGCAGTCCGTTGCCCACCTACGCCACAGCCACACCTCCGAAGCCAACGACTGCTCCTGAAGGTAAAACCCCGTCCACAGCATCTACCACGCGACAAGCGCCGGCAGGGAAACCAGAGGCATCATGGAGCCACGTCGAAGACGCGGGTAGCAGGACCTCCCAGATCAGCCCTATATCTTCTGAGACGGTCGACATGGACCTTCAGTCATCGCCCTCATCACAGTTCTCGACTTCTTCAGAAGATATCCCAGGATTCATCACAAGTGCTGCCTCCCGCCGTCCTCGTCCTCCCTCCCCCCTGGTACTTCCCGTCGCACCTTTAAAACCCAGCGCGGCTGCTCAGACGCCTGTGTTACATTCTGCGCAGACCATAGTAGCCTCCCCTGCGTCGACCGTGGTTACCACCTCTGCGCATTTCACTACGGAATCCGTGGCTGAGAAGCTCGAGCTTCCCCCTGTCTCAGCCACGGTACTCAAGCGCGCACCCCTCAAGAACCCATTCGTCTCCGGTGGATTCATTACAGAGTTCGTGGGTGAAAAGGATTCATTGACTACCAAGAAAGATTCCAATGACCGCTCGAGTGTTTCTGAAAAGACGGTAAGTTGGGCGGACGAAGTTTATTATCATATCAATGACGACGTCGAATAGCCCAGCCCGGTTGAGCAGGTACCCATCAAGACCGAACCGGCTATACTCGAGACATTGCCTTCGCCAAAGCGGCCTCCCAACACCCGGCTATCTAAGCGTGTAGTCGGGACACACATGTCTCCGTCCCAGTCGTCCTCGACCCCATCGCAACCCCGTCAACAGCCAGCATTCTTCTCCTTACCACCCAGACCATCTGAACCCACCAAGGGACGTCCTGCCAGATCCAACTCCGGTTCTGTGAAACCCGGCTATCACCCTGTCACGTCTGCCAGTGATCCGCGGCTGTCATACACCTCGACGGGCTCGCTCTCTAATCCCCTCAACATCCGTCCGTCGAGGCTGACTCAGCTGCCAGCCGCTAGATCCAGTGCTCGACGAGCGTCTCCACCGAAGCAGGGACCCAAAAAGAAGGTAGTCGTCGGAAGTGGCTGGCCATACAACCGACAGACGAATGGAAACACAACCGCAGCAAACCCCACGAGTGCTTCACCACCTATCGCCAAAAATGCTCTTCCGGTTATCCGCCCACTTACACCGGAGAGCACGCGGTCGTCGACGACACCACCCGGTCTTTCCGGTCTCGCACCATATTCTTCACCATCTCCACCTGGGTTCTTGCATGGCTCATCGGCTTCCAAGCCGACATCTCATGATCAGGGTAGGTTTGGACTGTTCTCTCAGTCTGTCACTTCGACGCCACAAATCAAACATGGTGAGCACCTTTTCACGGTGCCGTCGGACCTAGAGTTATGACCATCACAGAAATCAATGATTGGGGAAGTCCGTCCCTGTCGCAGTCTCCCATCAGCATCTCGGCGCAAAATATTCCTATACAAGCCCCCCGACCTATTGCTCCTCCATCCGCCGCTTCCTCTGTCCTCCAATACACGCCTCGGTCGCATGGAACGATAGGTTCCACCGATTCAACGCCATCGCGCGATGCCAAAGGGAAGAAGCGCGCATTGGCGTCCGATGCAGACATAGACGCCGAGAACACCCGTCCACGCAAACGCACAGTCCCATGGCCCAGTTGCGACCCCATGCACGCAGTGCGGGTCGAGAGCGACGACGACCCAGGGATCAGCTACCTCGCGCTCAGTTCGGACGGGCAGCGGTTAGCCGTGATATGCAACGACCGGACGATCCGAATATGGAACATGCCGAGTAAAGTGGAGACAGCGCGGCTCGGACAAAATTCACAGATCATGGCGGTCGCTTGGATGTCGGACGACATGGGCGTCATCTCGCTGGGAAAGGATGGGGTGATCAGCAAGTGGACGCGTACGGTGCGTGTTTTCGGTTGAGAGATGAATGCTTGGTCGACGTATTGGCGGAATAGAATCAGAACCATTGGCAGTGGGCCAAGTTGTTGGACGCTGGAAAAGAAGATTCGATTTGTTTTGCATATAGACGTGACAGGATCGCCGTCGCATTCCCTCGGACGGGCGTCAAAGTTTGGATATGGATCAAAGGTTGGTGGTTTGGGGGAATGCGAGATTCTACAGCTGAATGCTAGGAACAGGTACATGGCAACCTCAGCGGTCGATTCTACGGCAAAACGTGACGTCTATCCAATTTGTTGAGGATGGAGAGGCGTTGATTGGGGGTACTAGCGATGGTGTCTTGTATGTGATTTCATTGTGTCGGAAAGACTGAGTCTAACGGCGGGTTATTTCAAGGTGGTATTGTCAGGTACCGAACGGGACACTACGCGCATACGCCTTTCTCAAGGCCAAAGTGTGGGTTGTTGTCATTTCAGGTACTCTGACGTCATCTGAGATTCAACGCAGATACCACTTGGACGTTAATGGACCAGGCACACACGCGTTAGTGTCGCAAGCAGGGGGACGGGCCCATTTGGTGGGAATCCAGCAGACGGATCACAAGGGCAAAATCGAGCAAGTGTACTCCACGAACGGAGATGCTTTGAGCGAGCAACGGCAGAATTTTGGTGCCGCGTTTGCGAGTGGTTGTAAGACGGTCTTGTTCGGGTCGACGGAGGGCAATCTGCTGGTATGGGATAAATCCAAGGGGGAGGTGGTCTGTGGGCTAGATCATGGAGAATGTGAGTGGTTCCTCCACCGCAATGCGCACGCGAACTGACAGCGGCCGTCTTTTAGCCGAACAAGTGCAAGCGGTTGCTGTGAGTTGACGGGATCTTTGGGCGCCTAGTCGGCTGACGCACGTGAATTCGCAGTGTTTCGATCGTGGCTTGCAGGCGTGCATTGTGACTGGCACGAAACGTGGCGTTCTATCTTGGTGGAAGCCACCTTTAATGGATTCATGATATGTAGGGTCATGACGTTTCTCTCGACATTGAATCTGACTTGCCAAGCAGGTTCCCCATGTTATATAGGATCTTGCATACTGTTAAAACACTGGTAATGTGGACCTTGGATGCAATGAGGTGGTGCACTGTATCAGGATCGCATAGTCCTTTTTTACGTTATGAGCATGCACAACACTATATTAATGTCTTAGATAGGGGGGAGTGTTTGCGTGTATTTGTGTTGCTTAGGGCCGGTTCATGTCGCGAATGATGAGAGTCGAGGTTGCGACGTTCGTGTCGAGGCCAAAAGTCAATCACCCTCCGCTCGTCGTCGCCAACGTCGACCGCGTAACTTTACCATCTCCTGTACGTTCCTTTTCCTCCTCCTCGTCGCTGTCGATGCTCATGGTTTGGGTCACCGGTTGTCGTCCGAACACCAGAAGCCAACCGTGCTCGCCGCGATTGCGTTAGTTGCACCTACCCAAGCCCGACAAGCTCCGCGTCTCGCCAACCGTTCCTTCTCCTCTTGTAAGTCCTTCCAGTACCCTGCGCGGCATCACGTAGGGTGCGTTCTGCTGGCGTCGCACAGCCTCTACAGCGTGGTTGTCATGCTGCAGCCGTGCGTCAGGCGAGCGTTCCCAAAACGGGGTCTCGTGCCAACCTCGCGCGTGCGTGGATTCTAACCTGTCGCCTTTTCTCCCCTCTCCGTTCAAGCTTCTTTACGACTCGTGTTAGAACTCGCTCTACGATCATGCAAACCATCAAGTGCGTCGTAGTCGGAGATGGTGCCGTCGGAAAGGTGCGTGGATACTCGGCTTTTTTTGTGCAGGTACCTGGGCACGCGAGCGAACCTGACTTGTGTTACAGACCTGTCTATTGATATCGTACACTACCAACAAGTTTCCGAGTGAATATGTCCCGACCGTGCGTCTTATTTCTCCGTCGCTCCTCTGTTGGCTGGGGAGATGCCGAGCCTGTATGCTAGGTCTTTGATAACTACGCCGTGACCGTGATGATTGGTGAAGATCCGTATACGCTCGGGCTGTTTGACACTGCTGGTGCGTCGCATTTTGCGTTTGGTATTGGGTCTCAGATAGATGTTTTTTTTTTGGTTCACAGGTCAAGAAGATTACGACCGCCTCCGCCCATTATCATACCCGCAAACGGACGTTTTTCTTGTTTGCTTTAGTGTCACATCCCCCGCGTCGTTTGAAAACGTCAAGGAAAAGTGGTTCCCAGAAGTACATCATCACTGTCCAGGAGTGCCGTGCCTCATCGTTGGGACACAAATCGATTTGCGGGACGACAGCCAAGTCATTGAGAAACTCGCTAGACAGAAGCAGCGGCCAGTGACGAGTGAGTTGGGAGAACGCCTTGCGAGGGAACTTGGGGCAGTCAAATATGTAGAATGCTCTGCTCTGACACAGAAGGGTTTGAAGAACGTGTTTGACGAGGTGCGTTTCGGCTAGTCGGTCTCACTTGACGTTTCCGTACTCGGATATTGATGCCGTGACCGGCTAAACAGGCCATCGTCGCTGCTCTTGAGCCACCCGTGTTCAAGAAAAAGAAGATGTGTGTCGTCGTTTAATGTAGCAGAGTCTTACGGCAATGTCCCATTCGATATCTTTCATCTCTTACGACCCTTTTCACGCTCGTCTTCTGCCTCATATATCCTTGATGTTTCTCTTTAGCTCTTTGGTGTCTCACTTTCTTTTCCCCTCGCGTAATATTGCGCTCATGATCTCTTTTACCCGACCTCGACACCATTCATGGCTTCATCACACTGAGTAATTTCCGCCAGAGGGGCGCGTAGTCGTCGTCTAGACCGAAGCTGCAACCTAATCTTCATTTTCTTATTTCTTCTCAGCCCCCCTGATCCCGTATTTCCGGAGATAACGAAACGAAGACGGAGAACGGCACGGATGATTACTTGGGCAAGAGGAAGTACAGGGACAGTTTTGGATTATATACCCCTTTCGCTCGTAATAGGGATCGTGTTCTCTAGTGTAGCGAATGGCACGAGGTACAGGGTGAATCTAATTTCGAGCCCGGTGCTCCTTTCTGGAGCTGAGCGCTCAAAACTCATACACGATGTCCGAAAAGAGTGGATGAATTTACGAGAGCGATATCTCCGGGGGCTGTAGCGTGGTGCAAAAGCTTTAACGCCAAGGAAAAAAAGGAAGAGGGAGCGTACCATCCCGCGGGTTTCGAACGCGAGCCAGTCGCCTGTGCCGGTCGGGAGAAGGCCCATTGAGCGGCATTTCCAGAGGCCGACGACGAGGGTAAGGAGGTTACAAAGAACGTAAACCAGTTTCTGAAGCGGGAGGGTCGTCCGAGTGGGCGTCGTCACCGGTGAAAAGGGTGCAAAGGCTATTCGACAAAGGTCATCGCTCCATCTACGTCCGCATGCCCAGAAAAAACGCACCCCCATTCATCCCAGCAATGTTCTTGATGGGCGTAAGGAGAAGCATAAGCACGATGCCCATGCTAAAGATCTGGACGCCCCCGCCGGACATGTAGAGCATAAATGCCTGCATGGGGAGGGATTTGGCGGGTGAGATGGCGAGGTCCCATGCGCGTTTTTCTTTGAGGGCGGCGTAGGAGGCTGCTGCTGCTGCTGCCGCTGCTTTGGCGGGGGTCCGAGTCTAGGGGAGGTTGAGAGGTCTTGGACGGGGTTAGGGCGGGGACGTACGTGGGTCGCGTGGAGGTTGGTAAAGTCGGGCGGTGGGGGGAGGTTTTTCCATCTGTCGAAGGGGGTGAGCGGGGATGTGCGTTGTAATGTGGAGACGGACTTTGGATGTTCTATCGACGCATAGTCGAGTGAGAACGACATGTTGGTTGACACGACACTGCGTTCGCATCTCGAGCTCGGTTGACACGGCCACTCAACAAAACGCTATTATCCACTTCGATGACTACCGGAGATTTAATCCGTAGATTTCTACTCTACAGATAGCGGTTGTTTATCTCCAACCGTGACGAATGCATCTGCCAGTGGGTATAGGCCCAGCTTCGACTTTATTCGTACGCAGAAACCTGTTTCATCGCGCCAGCGCAGAAGATGCCCGCTCCACTTAGATGTCCTGTTGTACGCCCTGTGGGGAGAAACTGCCTGGCCAAGCCAGAGTTTAGAACAGTTAAGGGGTGTGCGGTGGCCATCTCAAGACTTGCTGTATTCAGCAACAGCCTCATGGCTATCAGGCGCGGAAACAGCTTGCATTTTCGTCTGCCTTTTGCTTCAAACTGTTGGCCGCAACCTGGCCCTGTTCACCAGGATCTGTGTATCTCTCGCCAGTCAAGGCATGTGCAACTGTCCCAATCACCGAAATGACACTGACTTGCCTGCTCGCTAGTGCCGATCCCTAGCTATCACCATTCAATCGAACGCTCAGTGACAGACGCGACTGCTTTCACTGTGTCTCCCAAAGTTTGTCGCACTATCGTGGACTTCCGTATCCTCGTTCCAATAATCACACAGGAACATGCGCCTACTGAGTTCGAGGTCGAGACAATTAGAGGGACCATACGACCATCCCCCTCCCTACGCAATCGTGTCCCATCGATGGGGTAATGAATCGGAAGAGGTACTCTTCTCTGATATCAGCAACGAGACGCTCGCTCGAAGCAAGGTCAAAGGTTACAGGAAGATGCTCGGTTTTTGCGCCCAGGCGATACGAGACGATCTCAATCATGTTTGGTTGGACACCTGCTGTATAGACAAGAGCAACAGCACGGAACTTGCCGAGGCAATCAACTCGATGTACGGATGGTATCAGAGATCGGAAGTGTGCTATGCCTACCTGCACGACGTCGGCGACCCCCAGAGATTCACCGAAAGCGATTGGTTCATGCGGGGTTGGACGCTCCAAGAGCTGATTGCGCCTAAACGACTCAAGTTCTTCACGAGAGACTGGACTTTTATTGGGACTCGGGAGGATTTGATGGATCCCATCGCAGAACGCACGGGTATTAGTCGTGACATCCTTCAGACCGGCAATATTCCTCCCGAAGTGACCATATCTCAAAAAATGGCCTGGGCGGCTTACAGGGAGACGACGAAGGTGGAAGACAGGGCGTACTCATTATTGGGGATACTGGGCATCAACGTGGTTCCCGTCTATGGGATAGAAAATGATGCGTTAGGAGACTTACAACACAAACTCGTTTCGAAATACGCCGATCAAACTCTTTTCGCCTGGTATCATGTCGTTACTCCGCCTGAAGACGGCCAGATGATGGACGGACACGCGGCTCTAGGGTCTGCAAACAGCGATACCAGTACTCCTTCACCGCTCTATACTGGACTTCTCGCATCTTCTCCCTCTCGATACTTGGAATCCTATGAAATCCCTGAACCTGTCTTCCGCGATAATTACGTGGATCGTATTACAAATTGCAGCTATCGATCCCACTTCTTCATCAGCAATAATTTGGTTCAAATTTCTGTCCCGATGAAGCATATCCAGGGTAGGATCTGGAGGGCACTTTTACGCTGTAGTCTCGAACCTCCCAACGAAGGTCAGATCCAACGCCCCCTCACTATCTACCTTGAAGAAATCCAGCCATGGGAATATATCCGGGTTCATTTCCCATCTGACGAGAGGGAAGGGGTGGAAGACGGTGGGGCGAATGAAGTGAAGGATGTTCCAGGGAGCTTGGAGCAGTTGAGCGGTACAGAACTACTCCTTGAGGGATATGCGTTGCGGGACGTCGCCATTGTAGGCCAGCACGGAGAGATTTCCCAAGTCGAATCTCGAACCGCACCCAGGGTGCGCTTGCTCAAATCGTATCCTGTCTCACCACCGTCCTACCCCACTAGTTACTGACAAGCAGATGTTAGGTCAATGCCTGAACGAACGCCACACCTGTCAGCGCCCCTGATAATACCCGACCTGACGAACAAGATTATTCGAGCAGACAATCAGTATTGCGAAGCTGGCGGCTTTGGGGACGTTTTTCAATGTCGTTACTTGGCTGATGATGATGTTAGAGAGGTCCGTTTTTTTTTCCATTTCCACGGTTCCTCACCCCCTCCACTTGGAGTAGGTCGCTGTAAAAGCATTCCGATTCAATTTTTTGATTGACGAGAACAACCATACTGAAGGAAAGGCAGTCCGTGTGCGTTTCTTTTGCCCCTACCTGTACCAACGGGCCAGGGGGCTGAGTGTCTCTTGCAGAAGATACGTCGGGAACTCGGAATCTGGAGGCGGCTCAAGCATCGCAATATAGTTCCATTTCTTGGAATCGCGCACGGGTTTGGAAAAGAGGGGAGTGTAGCCCTGGTGTCACTGTGGATGCCGCACGGTACTCTGCACACGTTCCTAGAGACGCAAGGTGATCGGCTTATAGTTTCCCACCGCCTGCAACTGGCAAGTAGAAATGATTAACACAGAGTGGGTGTTCTCTGACATGGCTGCTTCACGTCTCAGTTGTTGGATATTGCGAATGGACTCCATTACCGTGGGTTTGATTCGCGTCAGCACGCTCTCTCATCACTCATTACAGACAGTGCACTCATTTCCGCTGATCCACGGGGATCTGACTGGCGTAAGTGGCAAGGCATAGGCTGCTGACTTGCTAACTGAGTCACTGACAGCATAACGTACTCCTCGACAATGATTACAATGCTTGCTTGACCGACTTCGGATGTGCATCTTTGGTAGGAGATCTCCCACAAGGACTCACGTATCTCAATCAGTCCACCGTGAGACCCGGGGCGTTACGCTGGGCCGCACCCGAACATTTTCTGCTCGATGAAGAGGAAACAATGCATACCATCAAAAGTGACATTTACTCATTCGGGAACATGGCACTTTTTGTAGGCGCTAGGATGCATTTCTCGAAGCGTGCACAACTATGACTCACGTCTCTTCTCATCAGGTGTTATCCGGGACATACCCGTGGTCCGAAGTTCGGGCGGATGCCGCTGTTATGTTGCGGCTGTCTCAAGGCTACAAGCCTGCTCGACCACTCTCGCGAGCAATTAACAACGAACACTGGGCGCTCATCGAGCGGTGTTGGTCATCGGTTCTAGAGCGACCCCTGACCGAAGATTTGGTCTCCTCGCTCCAGCAATTCCTCGACTCTTCCACAGTACAACCACGGCTTGGATCCTCCGCGCACTTTCGCCCTAGAGCCTCAATCGGCACCTGAATAGCTGCCCGAGGAGCGATTGTGGTATAAGTTGAAAGCTAGTGGAGAAGTAGATTGAATACATGTTCGTCATCACCACGCAATGGCCAAGACTCATTGTGATTCGAGTTCCGATGGAGACTTTTCACTAGAATTTCCTTGATTTCGTCCTGAACGGGGGATGGAACTCTTGAAATTGTTCTGGATAGGTCCTCCGGTAATGGAGTTGTCACTTGGAAAAGATATTCGACGACAGCGACGTGACCCCGTGTTGTGGCAAGGTGGAGTAGGGTATCACACTCGGCATTGCGCAAAAGGGTGTTGCATCCAAAGTCAACGAGGGTCGTCACGATTTCGGCAGGGTCACCGCTTTCTGTGGTCAAGTCAACAGGAGACGGGAGTCAAGTGGCTGCGTCCTTGATTGCATCGCCGATGTCAGCAGGCCCGGCTTGTTGAAAATTTTGGATGTCAGCACCCTCCTCGAGGAGATAGCGAGTCATCCTCACTGTCTGAGTGTTCACCGCCGCACGTTCCAACACGAAAGGCCAAAACACCGTCCAGCAACTGACCCCTATCGAAACTACAATTGAATAGAGCCAAGTGCAGAGGTATCCCCAGCCGAACCAGGTACACCGGGGTCTTGGACAGGCCACCATACAATGGCAACGAGGACTCCGTCGGCTGAGCAAGGTTCAGCTGGGATGAGTGAATGCAACGAATATTGTTGATGCTCTAACCATTCTGCAGATGCGTCTGTTTGTAGCTGCCTGATGATGGGAAGAGTGACTACGAAGCATGGGGACAGCCTGAGAGCTGTACACTGGACCGCTGGATCTGCTGTCACGCTCCATTCGGGCTTCCACTCTCAAAGTATTTTCTTGCTCCACGCTGCAAGAATACATCCAGCGGATCTTCAAACTGAGAACTTACAGACAAGACGCCATACTCTCTTCCTAATCACCACCCTACCCATGCACACCAAGTTTATCGCTTTGCGCGAGTAAGCCGGTGAAGAAATATTCATCACAGATTGAGCTAGTATCATATGCAAAGGAGCTTGAAGACGCCTTCAGGTAACACTGTAACACCTTGATAACTCGAGAAAGGGATTTTTGACATCGTTGTACGGCGGAGAGACAGAGGCCTAATACGGCGCCTTTGTCTTGGTTAGTGTGATCCCCACCGACTTAAACAGCACTCCACGCATGACGTTGAGACATTTGAAGATGAAGACCTGCCAACCACTGACGAAACATTCACCATCTTCGCCCCGGGTGATGTTACCTCCAGCAGTGCCAACACCAGAAGGATTGCAACACAATGAGTTGCCCCAACAACACTTGAATTCTACAACGGCTTCCATGCTAACAGGGACGCCAGACTTGGTCCGCAGGCGAGATATCGTGCGTCGTGAAGGTCATAGGGGATCGTTTGAATTCGGTGAGAATCCACGATATCCCTCCCGGCAATGAGGTTTACCATACCACTAGCCCTTGCACCTGGTTCCCCGCATACGACGACGTTGACTATCTTCGACCTCAGGGGATGGCGAAAGAAGAGTCGCATGAAGAAAGGGATCCCAGTCCAATCTTCATGATCGGCGTGATCAGAAGCTTGTGTTATATCCAAGCTACCGATCCCGTTGTTCATCATGGCCAGACCATGTACTGCGGGAGTAAGGTCAGGGTGTGGAGAAGCCCCAGGACGGAGGAAGTGGCTATGCTGGTTCCGACGGCAGATGTAGGATTCGAGTCTGAGCTCTGGGGAAGAGGAAGAGGAAGAAGGGAAGGCGGATGGGTGATTTCGTCTAAATGATACCATGGAATCGTACAATTGCGTAGGCGACTTGTTAGGACGCAGTTCTAGTTTCTTCGTAAAAGGCGCATTTTCCTGCAGGATGGAACAGCGACAGAGCCCGCCAGCCCGTGCCGCGTCTCCCAGTCAATGCGCGCGTTTCTGTAGATGCCGTCCCTGGAGTAGTTGATAGGTTATCCACCGTACATGGAATGTGCCGGATGGGTGTGTCACGTGCTTAGGATGACTATTCCCCGAGATAGAAATTACCCCTTCGACAGTCAACGACCATGTCTCGGCCACAAGATGACAGAAATCAGGAAGCGACGGTGTACTTGGTAAGGGTTTCATACAGAGACATGTTTCTCCCGTCTAACACAATGTTTTCACTAGGGTAACCTTGATGAACGAGTTACAGACGCGATTATATGGGAGCTCATGCTACAAGCCGGGCCTGTGGGTACGTCTCCAAATTTTTGTGCCGAATCTGCTAGAGACTCATCAGCTATCCATAGTAAACGTGCACCTTCCAAAGGACCGTGTATCCATGACACATCAAGGTTACGGTTTCTGTGAGTTCTTGACAGAGGAAGATGCCGAGTATGCATGCAAAATTATGAACCAGATAAAACTATGGGGAAAGCCCATACGAGTGAACAAGGTGTGTCATATCCTGGTGCACATTTAGCATGCTGACTGGACGAGGGATGTAGGCTTCGTCTGATAAAAAGCAACTGGATGTTGGTGCAAATCTCTTCATCGGGAATCTGGATGAGAACGTAGACGAGCGGCTCCTTTACGACACGTTCAGCGCATTTGGAATTATGGCTACGACAGCCAAGGTGTGTCGTTTGATTTCCTCAGTCCCACGTGTAATTCATTCCCTCGCAGATCGCTCGAGATCCGAGTTCAGGAATATCAAAGGGCTACGGCTTCGTTTCGTACACCGATTTCGAATCCTCTGATGCAGCCATTGAATCCATGAATGGCCAGTTCCTCATGAACAAGGCCATCACTGTGCAATATGCGTTCAAAAAAGATGGAAAAGGCGAACGGCACGGCACGTCTGCGGAACGTCTCCTTGCCGCGCAAGCACGCAAGAACAACGCGTTACCCGTCAGTGCTCGACCACCTCCGGCACCAATGGCGTTCGGTGCACGACCACCTATGCCCGGCTTCCAAGGACCGTATCAGGGTCAATTTGCTGGCGCATTGGCGCAGCCCCCCCCGCCGCCTGGATTTACACCTCAACAGACTATGGCACCTCCAGCAATGTCGATGCCTATGATGGGTGCGCCAGTTGGGATGCCGATGGGAATGGGTACTCCAGCTCCTCCGCCCACTATGTTCCCACCTGGCGCATTCCCTCCTCCGCCACCACCCGGATTTACGCCTGGGATGATGCCACCGCCTGGAGGAATGGTGCCTCCCCCGCCTCCTGTGCCGCAGTACTAGTAGTATGCACATTTGTTAAGTCTAATAGTGATGGTGTAATGATGGCGTGATGTCTTTGATGTGTTGGCAAAACGCCAGGATTGGACGTCTCAGGGTTTTTCCTTACCATCATGAGTCTCCTACCCTTTGTTTCTCTATACCAGTATGCGCTGACGCCGTTGGCACCATTCACCTGGTTTGGCCTCGAAATCAGCTCTTTGGACTTGATCGCCGCCTTTCGTCTCTGTTATGTGCTCCGGCATTTGAGGCAGGACTTACGGGACACGTATGCCAAACGACAGGCAGCACTCAAAGAACGCGGCATAGCCAACATCCTTCCTCCCACCGAGGATCGTTCTTTCGCCAGAGATGCCCTTACCGTCCTGACCGTCGTGTACGGTGGCGAAGCCATCGCAGGTACGCCCATCCTGCCCATCGATCCCCATCGCCGCTCACACATTCGCCGGTTTCAGCTCCCTTCCTCGGTGTCCCCGCCTCCTTTATGATCTCGGGTGTTGGCCCATTATTGTATATTTTCACCCTGGCACTCGTTGACGCTCTCCCTGGAGTTCCACCTATGACACCCTACTCGGAGCTTGCACTGTCCTTTGTAGACGGACACACCCGCGCAATGCTCGTGTGCACGCTCGTGCCGCCCGTCGTGCTCCGCAGTTCGTCACCGTTGGTATCCGAGTCTCCCTGGGCCCTCCTCCTCACCTCCCTCGTGCGTCTTCACCTCTATTCACTTGACAACTGATTCCCAACATGCTCCCTCCCCCCGGTCCACGTGGTCCCAAACACGCGGCCCAAACAGATGTTCGCCAACGGCGGCTTCTTCCTCACCAACCTTGTCTCCCTCCTCCACCCGACCCCAATGACGCTCGCCACGCCTGTGGAGCTTCTCCCTTATGGGTGGACGACGACGGACTTGTGGAGCGCCCCGCTGGTGACGGGGATTTATGCTACGCTGACGCATGCGCAGCCGTTTTGGGCGGACTTGCATGCGTTGCTTGCGGGGGCGCTTGGTGGTGCAACTGGCGTGGACAAGATTGCCCCACTTGACCCCGAGACGGCGCGTTCGGCATGTGCGCTGGTGCTTGTCGCCTTGTTCGCTTCACGGACAGCGAACAAGTATGGGTTGGTGGGCAAACGAGGTGGGTATCGTGTTGCTTTTGTTGCTGTGTCGCGCTGATGTTGGGCGATTAGCCGTCGCGGAGAAGATCAAGACCAACTAGTTCGGGGTTTGGGCGTTTGTTTAGAGCGCATTTTAGACTTAAAGACGGCTGGTTTGGATCTTTACCCGATCACATTGATGACCACAAGACTCGTGCAATCGAGATACCAATGCAGAATATAGATGGTTTTTGGGTTACAAAGCACTGATCGACATGGAAGAAACGAAATACAGTATGAGTGTGGTTGTCAGTACAAGGCCTTAGTCAACAGGCATGTTGCAAGTAGGTAGCATATGAGTGAATACAAGCAAGCTGAATCATATTGATTAGAGGAAATAAGTAACCAATGAGCGAAGAAGCCTAATACGAACAAAGAACAAAGGGAAGACCTGAAGGCAAACGTCAGCATAGAGACGGTGAAGGAACTGCTCACAGCAAATCCAGAAATGACGTCAACTTCTTTGGCACAGGAGTGGACACATTGGGCCCAGAGGTTGTCGATCGGTTGGTATTGGCATGACGGCCGGTATTGAAAATAGACTCCAAGTAACGATCTAGATGACTGATGTTGCTATTCACCTGCCGGACGGTGGGTCGACTTGCTGAAAGGATGTCGCGATTGCGGAATTCGTTTGCCAAGCCAAGGAGGCACTGGTCCCATTGGTAGTAGCAGAACCGAACATGCGGGAGGCGGGGCAGACAGCGCCAAGGATATTTGGCTCGTTTTCTTCCACCGAAAAGGTGGGGGACCCGATCGAAGACGGACCGCTTGACATCGGGGTCGATATCCCGCCAGATGGCACGCTGGAGAGTTAGTCCGTCAGACACCTGCAGCACGAACGCACCCAAATATTTGCAGAGAGGAGTCGGGGCTTGTCCTTCGGAGTTGGGTATTTCCAGAAATACATTCATAGCGAACCGGGAGGCCACGATGTGCTGAGGGTGATAGAGTGCAGCACCCATGCGGCAGATGTCGGTCTCAACTGTGGCTGAGGAATTGCGTGGTCTAAAGTCTGAGTCGACACCGCGCTGGAGAATGACGTCCCAGATTGAGTTCTCAGTCGGCACGATATAGCCACAACCATCGTCGCGTGGTTTCAGGTTGTATGGCCCGACGAGATCATGTAACCGGACGATGACAGGGAGAATGGGCTCTGGATACACCCAACGCCACTTTACACAGAGCTCCTGCTGAAGGGCTTGGATAGTACCGATAGAAAAGAGGTCCAGTTGAGGGTATCCGGGATCGTTGAGCGGAGATGCGGAGCAATACAGGTAGTATTCGAATGATTCCTCGTCGTATGGTTTCAGTCCAGTGGTGGGGATGTTACCGGCAGTCAAGGAAAATAACTTGAAGGGTTCCTTACAACCCCGAGAATCGACGCGTCGGGTTGTCAGGCCTCGCTGATCCAATTCGGCTCGTTGGATGATAGCCAATACGGGGCTCGGATAAGCGTAATTTTCACGGGCGTAGATGAGGGAATCCGACACATGCGGCGTCACGTCGTATGGATCTTGGTCATCGGATTCGTTGGCAGTCAGTAGGTCCGCGAAACACGTGGAACCGCCCAGTTCAGGGGTAGACCAAAGCTCAGAGAGCGATAACGGAAAGGTTCCAAGGTCGAGTTTGTTCGACCACTTGCCTTCGTCCGCGTCGGAGGGGACATAACGCGGGGTCGGGGGACACGGCATGTAATCGTCCTCGGTACGAGTGGCACACGCTGGTCTGGAAGGGGTGGGCTGGGGCGTAGGCACACCACCGATGTACACTGGCACGGTGTTCACGACTTTTGGCGTTGGAGGCGCGGGACCCGTGGAGGGATACTCCCAGGAAATCGGAAAATCGCCAGGCGAGTGGGACATGGAGGGCGAAGAAGAAAAGTAAGATGCGCACCAGCCAGGGGCACAGGCATGCTTTTATACGGTGCCAGTGTGGAACTTGTTGTACCGATGGAGGGATAGAAGCGGGTAACTCCGAGGATGACAATGGGATATCAAGAGGTTCGACATGTACGTCCTGAATGTATCTAGTAACGGACCGGTGGTATAACGGCTGTAGTGGCCCAACCGGGAATGCGAGATGGTTCAGCACAGCGAATTCATCCACGAGTGCGCTGGTTCAAGACTGTCCCCTCCAGAAAATTTGGTGTCCACAGTTTCTCGCATCGTAAGGTGTGACCAAGCTTGGAATAATTGATCCATGATTGGCCAGGGAAGCAATTCCGCATCCTTCTGGATCTGCCGAATTAGTCACAGGAGATCAGGACACGTCGTCAGCCGCGCTGTGGGTCGCGCCGCTCGCAAACCTTTTTTCTCGCTCACAAATGTACTATTATTAGCAGGAACAACAAACAGTACCTGTACACGACTATAACAAAAAAGACATTCCCGGCTAGCGAAACCTCACTTAGCAGCACGAACCTGACTGGGCCGGCGCGGACGAGTCAATGGCAACGGGGATTGTGTCACTCGTTGGCGCCTTGATGGCGTCTGCCGATTGCTCGAGCGTCTTGCTTGACGTGACCCGGTAGATATCTGTCAACAGCGTCAACATCACATGGTGTCACGCGAGTGGCACACCGACCGGCGAGGATAGTTTGGAAAGCCGACTCGACGTTCGAAGCGTCCAGCGCCGAAGTCTCGATGAATGTCAACTCGTTTTCACCTGCAAACCACGCGTGGTCAGTTCGCCAACGCCATTGCCCAAACATCACACTGACTTGCATAGTTCTTGGCCTCTTCCGTAGAGACAGCCCTGAGGTGCTTGAGATCACTCTTGTTGCCGACGAGCATGATCACAATGTTCGAGTCGGCATGGTCCCGCAATTCCTTCAACCACCGTGACACGCTGACGTACGTGCCATGCTTCGAGATATCATACACCAACAGCGCACCGACGGCACCACGGTAGTATCTGTCCGAGATCCGGTGAGCCCCACACGGCATGAGTCGGGTCAAGGGCACGAGCGTAGGGAGGATACTAACGCAGAAGTGATCGCCCTGTACCGCTCTTGTCCCGCAGTATCCCAAATCTGTGCCTTGATGGTCTTGCCGTCGACGGTGGTGGAGCGGGTCGCGAACTCGACACCGATCGTAGATTTCGAATCTAGGTTGAATTCATTGCGCGTGAACCGCGAGAGCACTGCAAGGACCGTTAATATAGCTTAACGGAGACTGGTAGGGAGTGTGTTTACGATTCCTGCGAAAAGGGTCAGAAGGTGCGACTATGAATTGCTTTTCCAACATACGATTTGCCAACTCCAGAATCTCCAATTAGGACGACCTGGTGGTAGTTGTGTAAAGGCCCAAGTTTCGATGAGAAGGAGTCACACCTTGAAGAGATAGTCGTAGTTGGTTCCTGTTCCTTCAGTAGTCATGGCGAGCAGTTTGTAGATGGTATACAACAGCGTTCGTTGCAGCTGCTCAGGAAACTGCGCCTAACTGACAAAGCGGAGTTTTAAAAATACAACAGCCACTCTTTGAAACAGAGGTGATAACAAGAATAACTTGAACAAGATCGTGTTCGTCATGACTGGCCCACGTCGGGTACTGTTCCAGGAGTACGCGAATGCGGCATTTAATGAGCGTGTACGACCTATCAGGGAAACATCCGTGCCTTCTCAGGGTAATACTTCTCTCCCATGTCCAGCCCGAAACGCATCTGCCAAGTCATCAAAGTAAATCATCTCCCCATCATGATCGTTGCTAATGGAATACTGGATACAGCTCAGACCCGAGCGTGAGGCAGAATACAAAGCTTTCCACAAAGCTGTCTGGTCTACCGTCCTCGCCACCCTCGCGCGGCACCATATCACTGACTACTCGATCCACCATTACCCACCTCTCCAGCTCCTCGTCGCCACGTTCAAGTACACAGGTGCGGATTACGACGAGGATATGAGGGCGATTGCGGCAGACCCGGAGACGCAGCGGTGGTGGAAGTTGATGGATGAGATGCAGGAGAGCCTCACGGTGGGTGCAACTGGGAGCGGAGGGGTTCTGCCGTGGTGGACAGTGAGTCTAAAACGAGTTAGTTGGCGGTATACTGAGTGGTATCGGTTTTTAGGATCTGGATGAAGTGTTCCGCTTCGAAGGCGGACCGTCGGCATCCTGACCAACTGGTAGATGGAATTTATAAACAAGAATTCATATCACCCAGTGTTAAGATATTCTGTAAAGTAGATCACGTGCTCAGTCCACTCAGCGTTCGACCTTTACCCCATCCATGGGCCGCACATAACCCGCCTCTACGATCGTATCAAATCCTGTCTCTTCATCCACCCTCTCTGGTATACTCTCCGGATTGATCTCCAGGTCGAGAAGCCCGCGTAGGATGAGCAGCGCTCCCAGCTTGGACGACACCTTGTTCTCTTCCTTGCATCTCGTGCTATGGATGCCTAGAATGGGTGCCGCGCGTCAGGGCAGGATGTGTTTCTGACATCGGGACTTACAATACGCGCAGCCGTCAGCGCACGGACAGCGTTCGATGACATCGTGGGCTTTGCGCAGAATTTCAGCGGCTACATACGTAACGCCCGAGGTCACTTCCACCCCACAAACGCACAATAGTGCTTACCGTGATCGAACCCCTGCGCTGAGGCACCGCTCTTACCGCACACATCGTAGAACACGAGCCTGTGAAACCGTTTAATTGAGATAAACATTCCCGCCATCTTATCTTTACCCACCTCGCCGGCCGCTTCCGCTTCGACGCAGAGACCTTGTACTCCTTTTCTGCGGCCTTGCATTCCGTTTTCAATTCAGCCGCCAACAGAAACTGGTTCATCCATGCATGGCATGCAGAGTGGATCGCTTCGGCGGGGCGTAGGCCCTTGGACCGCATGAGGGTCAATATGGGCTTTGGAACGTCGAGCCAGAAGCCGGTGCCCTGGCGTTCCCAGGGGGGCGTGTCGACGTCGACGACGTCCAAAATGCACTTGTTTCTAGTTCAATGTAAGCTGCCGTGTCTACAGGCGGGTTGAAGGGTTCATACCTGAGTTTGAAGAAGCCTGGCGGATCGGGGGCGTGCGGTCTGAGACGATAGAATGACGTAGATCAGGTTAGCTTACCGTACACGACCGTGACGACGTCCACACCTAAAAGTAAAGTTTGATCATGAGCACTTAGCCACACGACGTCTTGCTTGTGCACTCACGTCCGAAGTATGCGAGATGGGGCGAGTCGGGAATGGCCCTGATACGCCACGTTTGTTTCGCATCCACGTCACTACACCGGCGCTGTCAGTAGTCCTTTATGAACAGCGACAACGAACAAGAGCAACGTACGTAAAGTCCCTGAAAGACAGGTTGAACCTCTGGAACGCAAATGACAAATGAACGAACCTCGGAGAAGTGATCCAATTGACGTCTGCTCGGATAAGCTTTGCCATCTTCGTGTCGTGGCTCACCTCCTTCACCTGTGACATTTGATCGGCCACGGCGGACATGAAGAGCTACATTGACTCACTATGAATGTCAGCCCTTGATGCATAAACTACGCGGTACGCGTGAACAACTATGGAACGTTAGAACAAGAGAAAATGGCCATACCACGCCCCCTTCGTACACCTCGAACAGCGCACGTGAGAATTCGATCTCTTCCAGCACTTTGGGCTCGTTTTTTGTGATATCCACTAGCGTATACTTGTCATCCTCCACACCTCGAATGGATACATGCCTGGCAGGGTACGGTAGAAACTTGGGGTGTGGATGGTACCTGGACTCAGCGAACATGCTGAACTTGAGGTCCCGGCCAACCTCATACATCGTAGGAGTTCACTCACCAACCATCTTTATCCCTACTCAGCTTGGTATCACACAACTCGCCGAGCGTCGGACCAAAGTACACGTCGTCATCTTTACACAGCGGCATCTCGTGGGCTGCGCACTGTAAATGGACCTCGAGGAGGAGTTTATTATCGAGATCGACTATGAGGTCGCTCATAGGTTTGGTGAACAAGTCGTCTGGGTGCTGAACATAGTGCTGATCGATGGGAAGGTTGTCAGCAACTAGGACCGCAAGAGAGTCGCGCGCTCTGCGGCCTGCACGTCCGGCTTGTTGGCGCTGCGAGGTGGGGTTGGGATAACAATCTCATCCTATAGAAGAATGGCGCACGAAGTTCGCTATTCCAAATGGAAATCCAAGCATAATGACGGCATCCAGAACACCAATATCGACACCGAGTTCGAGAGCGTTCGTAGCGACAATCCCAAGAAGATTCCCAGAGAAAGCCTCGTTCTCTATGCGCCGTCTATCCTATTAGGGTCTATGAGTTCAACTATGAGACGACATCAGATTGGGGGCTACTTCTTGAGAGTACCCTGGAGGCGAACGTGTCAACAGCAGGACGCAGAGATGTGAATGTCGTCGCGCACCTCCGCGATATGGCATGACTTTAGCAAGAACGTCCAGTCGACCTTCTGCGCTCAGATCCGCGCGGAGCGTCTTCATCGCCTACCTTAAGATGTCAGCGACCTTCGGCCAAAAAAATGAGACCAGTCACTCACCAACTCGCATGCTTTACGAATCTATAGCGCGCGCACTCGAATATAAGCACTTGACCATAGTGCAACCCCCGGACAACATACCTTGCAAAAGAGAATCACTCGAATCCCCCGCTTCATTAAAAACCGCATCAACGCAGTCGCCTCCGATATCGAACTGCTCCGGCCCAGCTTCGGTGCTTGGTCGTCAACAAATGGCGGGTCCCATACAATGTAGTCCTTGATCCCAGACGGTGCACCGTCTTCCGTGACTTCGTCTACATCCTGGATGATCGAACTTAGCTTGGGTATGAGTCAAGACACAATACATACCTCGATACCAAAGAGACGCTTCATGTGCTGTGCTGGTTTTGCGATTGTGGCACTGCAAGACACGAACACGATACCTCGATCTGATCACCATGTGTCCTTTCAGATGGTAGTCACACTACGATTCTTGAGCGGCATCTACTTACTTCCAATCGCCGAACAGACTCTCCGAAACCGCCGAATGACTTGTGCGACATGACTTGTGCGATATCAGCGTAAATGATTGCAACGAAGGTGAAAACAGAGTACCTTCCGAACAGGTCGGAGTAGTAATGCAACTCATCGACGGCCACAAGCTTCAGGTTCCCCAGGAACCTAGGAGTTATAAATTGATAACGAGGATAACGAGAGCATAATGGAAATACAAACGATCTCCAGAGCTCTTCGTGTGGTAGGATCGACGCATGCATCGAGTCCTAAGTGGTGCAGCTAAGTTTAGATCCGTTTCGTCGAGCATGTTCTCTTACGAAGTTGGTGAATATGACAGACGCAGTCTCTCGAATTTCTACCAAGAAAATCACTGCTATGTGCGAGCGGAGGACAACAAGCGACCAACCGGCCCTGCGTTCTTGCGGCGTGTCACCGTCATAGGTCGCTACTTTGATGTGCTGAAGCCCCGAATTGGACCACAGCAGCTGCTCTAATGCTGTCCTTTGGTCCTGCGCCAGAGCCTAGCCCGGAGGGTTGCCAACTCGATATAGGTTCCTCTTCTTGAACTCACCTTGGTCGGGTATACGAAGATAGCGGTGGCACTGGGATCCTCTTCCAACATTCTCAGTAGAGGAATCTAACGATACATTAGAAAAGTCTCAACGAGGGACACTCAAGTACCTGGTAAATGACACTTTTTCCAGAGGCAGTACTGGTTGAAACAATAACATGACGTTTTTTCGCGATGGCATTGATGGCAGCCGCCTGATGCAAATACAATAAACCTATCTTCTTCGCATCACGTAGCGCTTGTTGGATCGTCTCGGAAAGTGGCTCATCAAGGTCCCCTGCAAATATATTCTGTTCGGAAATCCGAAGCGCGTAAAAGTAATATGCTGCCCTGCCTTTTCTGGCTTCTCTTGCACCAAAAGTACGACGGTCGGTGATCTGGCCCTTGTACCATCCCTGTTCTTGAATTTCCTGGATGACCTCATCGATAGAAGGCCTTTCCTCCGGCCTCGGGATCGTCAACTGGCTGTGTGTCGGTGCGGCTGTGGCAAGGCCCTTGGACTTTGGGTTAACGGGTATATGATCCCTAGCGGCAGCTTGCAGGATGGTGACCGGATCTTCGCCTACGGGCGTCGCGGCAAGAAGCCTGCAGAAACATTTCAAATAACCGCAAGTAGAGTAATTCATTCACCTACTCGTCCACGGCACACGCGAGCCGTTGCTCCCGGTGTTCGACCAGTTTCTTCGTCTGAGCAGGCGTCATTGCAGGCGGAAGCGAAAATCCAGTTCTGGAAAATGGTTTCGATATAATGCATGCCTCCATGCAAATCAAACTCACCCAGATTTCTCCTTCCTCCCCTTCGAATTATCCGCAAACTCGAGTATCAGAACGTGTTCCTCCTCCACTCCGGGAATCTGAGATGAAGAAGGCACAGAAAAGTCTGGGCTACGACGACTGCCACGTTGCTGTTGAGAAAGCGTTTCGGCGTGTATGCGTAGCTCATTGCTAGGTATGTACGCAAATCTGATGAGATCAGGGAGGAGCGCTCTAAGCGCACGTCAATGGTGGTGAACATGAATAGTAGTACCACGTACTTGAGTTCGGCAACTTTGGCAAGGTCGAGTGGTCTGTTGGGTCCGGGTACGTTAATCGAGCGCTTGTCGCAAGGTGGTGCAAACTCGACCTTTTCAATAAACCCTCCACAGAGGAACGAATCACAGG
The DNA here is from genome assembly GCA_038094575.1 of Phylloporus cf. nigrescens. Lineage (NCBI taxonomy): Eukaryota > Fungi > Basidiomycota > Agaricomycetes > Boletales > Boletaceae > Phylloporus > Phylloporus cf. nigrescens. The sequence goes on along the minus strand of JBBPTW010000039.1, from coordinate 15,318 downwards.
AAAAGTGGTCGCCAAACTCTTTCGCGAAGACACAAATGCAAGAACCGTGTTGAGAGCCTGGGCAGTAGAAATAGCTTCACCGAAGCGACCCAGCGGAGCATTCAGCCGCTTACGCACCTTGAAAACCTAGGTGCAGCCACATCTTGAGCGTGTTCTACATGTCAACAGTGCCCTTACCTTGGCAAGCTTCGAGCAAGACCTCTCCAGATCAGCGAAACTAACACTTTGTCTTACACTTACGTCCTGAAAATACTCGGGCCAAGCAACGGGGTCCGACCCCTGTTTCTGATTCCCTTTGGCTTTGGCAGAAGTTCTTGGCTTTTTAACTGGTTGTTCTGTGCCAACGCTGGATAATTTCTTGCGCTTCATCACGTTCGCGCCTCAACTTAGGCCCGGGAGAACTTCGAACGCGACGCGATGTGTGATGTGACGCATGTGTTACTCTGTGTGACAAGTCTCTTTCCTCTGGTACAGCGATGACCTTCCTTGCGCGTGTCGTTCCCAAGTCGTCCTTAAACCCTCGCCGAATCCGCCCACCACCGCTCACCAAAAAGGATGAAAAAGCGCTCAAAGAGCCCCTCATCAAGCTCATGCAGGAGCGACAACAGGAAGCGGGGAAGTCTTGGCCGCAGAATTTGCGCATCGAACCCGTCTTGTCGAGAAGAAAGATTGGAAATGCACCTAAGCCGTTGAGGTTGACGCTGAAAAAGATGTTAACGGAGCGGTAGGGGTATTAAGTACTCTTGGTTCTGTTTGGCATCTAGGTCGGGTTTATCGCAACTATTCTGATATGAATCAGCTTAATGATATTCGCAGATTTCTACGCGCTTCCCGCAACGGCGCTACATGTGCGCTCTAATCTAATAATGTGAAGCTTCCCCACAATCATTGTTTACTATTAAACGTCACTGTGACTCCCTGACGCTGTCTGATCAATTAAAGCCAGCACGTTCTTCAACCGCTTCCTTTCCTTGCTCGAAAACCTTCCTCAGTAACTGGTTGAATCTTTCATTGTGTTGGATGCAGATACCGTGGCCTGTTTTCTCCCAGCATTGGTATTCTGCTTCAGGCATCTGCTGCCACAGCTTCTCGCCATCCGAGTGTGGAATAAGCATGTCCTCTGCGGCGCTGAGAATCAGTACCTTGGGAACCGACGTAGAGATCCTGGCAAGCCGGCCTGGAGTCATATTATGAGTCAAATCTGCCGCCATCTGTCCAAGGGCACCTAGAGCCGCTTGTGGTTTGGTGATTTCTATTCTGCGGCGGAGGAGCTGTCGAGTAGATTCAATGAAAAGGTGTCACCCTGGCAAGGCCAGAGAATATACCTCTTTCTGAACTTCCCCATTGGTTCGACCAGCAGGGTCACCGTCTGCTACAGCATTCAACCATTCCTTAGGGAATAATACTTGTTCGATGACTGCAATTCTCTTATCTAGGTCGAATGCGCCGAGCAATCTACGTTCGCTGAGTTAGGCGGACACGAGATAAAGTGAGTAGACGTGCGACCTCGTGAAACGGATACAACCGGATAGCTAAACAGGCGTCAGCTCTTTCCAATGATACCTTATATGTGCGCTTACCGGAGGCATATTGGCCCAGAAGTGACCCCCGGCACGTGCGACGACAAGGCTGAGTGACACAATTCGCTCGGGAATGCGGTCTGCAAGTTCTGGAGGTGTGTTGGACGTGGTATAGGTGAAGCAGGTAAGGTACCTTGAGCAATCATTCCACCCAAAGATATACCGACGACATGCAAACTACGGTCCTGGGTCCACCCGAGGTAGTCAAGGAGGCAGAGAACATCTTCTGCCATCCCACTCGTCCTGTATGTGAGTCAATACCTTGCACTAACACGGACCCGTGGACGAACGAATAAGGGCCTCGAGGATACCCGCTCATGCCGACGCCGCGATTATCGAAGACGAGCGTGGAGTACTTCTTCAACCTACTAAAGTAATCCACTTGAGGTAGCCAAGCGAAGGAAGTGTCATTCATCCTGCGAATAAAATGATGAGGTTCGAAAGCGCAATACGGTGAGCCTAGCCAGGTACCCCGTGATGAAGACAATTTTCTGGGGACCGCTACCGTGCACTTCAAAGTAGAGTGAATGGCTTTCAAGGGGCTTCCGCTGGTGGCGAGTCTGAGTGACCGGACACATGCCACGACGGGTGCATGTGCGCGAGTCGAATACCGTCCGGAACTCTAGAGCTACTTCTTGGTCACCGAGATTAGCCATGTCATGATTGTGAAGCCCCTATCGGCTCGTCCAGAAGTAAACACGTGTGCCGGCTCAGTCGTTGTGTACCGTAGGCCACACGGATTTGTCTCGCCATTCGTTAGAGGCCCAAATCCGGGGCATAGGTTGGCGTCCTGCTCTACAATGATCATCAAATGGCTCTTCTCGGCGACACCCTGACCCAAATCAACCAACGCCCCATATTTCATTACGTTCAAGTTTACTGATGTGAATCAAGCACACTCGGGGTCAGCTCAGATAGTTGGTTCCATGTCCAAATTGAGCTGCGGACTGGACAGCAATCAACTGTACAGTTTCACCCTATCACTAGGCCGACGCAAAACGCACGCTGAAGGCTTGGCCCATACCACAGAATTTCCGACACGCATCATGGATAAAGTAACAGTATATTGTGTCGTGAGTTTAATCATTTGTGGAATAGCATGATGATCGTGGCTTATGTATCGGCACGATTCAAGATATCTGGATCTACCCCAGAAATAGCAGATAATCTAAGATACCCAAGTCCATACGGACCAATCGTCACAGGCGCGATAGAGTCCCTAGCAGACCAACATGAGCTCAGCTCTCAGGACGATCTATGTGTCATCGCGCCAACAGATCCTTCCGGTCATCCATCCTGGCAGGACGATTTTACTGGTGGGGACCTCCATAGGTTCGATCCGGATCCCGAGAGAGACGTGCGCGTCATATCGCACTGCGTTATGGGCGACTCTTGGGACATGGGCTTTGTGGATGGTCCCCCGCACAACGAGCAAGATGAGAATTACCTGGTTTCTTATGGGCATGCTTTGATGGTGCAGACGTACGCGCTCGACATCATGGCGCTTGCCACGCACGGTCGGATGACGCCGTTGAGGCTGTGGCGTCTCGCGATGAAACAAGGATTCGAGGGTGCGGGGCGTCCGTATTACCTTGAAGGCGTTGACTACGGAGCAATTGCAGGCCAGTGTGAGCAGTTTCCTGAAGAATTCCCACGATTCGAAATACAGCAAATTTTGGAGCTGGAAGATATCGGAGATGCAGCGGTCGTGAAACAGCGGTTGATACACGAGGGGCATTTCTGGGTGTGGATGGCTCCTGATCGGTAAGATCTCGATGCTTGAATATTAAAAACGGATTCTAATTCATGGTGGAAGCTTTCCAGTTTCTCCAACGCAGCTTGACTCCCCGCTCACACTCCCGGCCCTTGAGGTAGATTCATCTACGACTCTCTCAGCGATCGAGAGCCTTCCTGCTGAGGTACTGATACCCATTATCTCATCGTTACCCCTCCCATCACTCCTCAATTTCGCAAGCGTTTCGCGGTCGCTGCGCACCGCAATTCTTGGGGATGACTACTTCGCGCGCGTCTGGATTCACGACAATGCGCCATGGTGGATCCCCGTACCAACCCAAACACCGAAGAAAGCCGGCAAGGAGCCACAAACACCAGTGTTTCTTGCATCTCGGTGGAGTGCTGACTTTCAGCTGAGTGTAAGCTTTCCTACCGGTTTAGATTGGGCGTACATCATGCGATGTATACGATCTGGGTCGATGCTTAACCGTCAGCGTATATGGAACTCTGTGCTCGACATTGAGCATGCCGCAGACCTAGCAGGGGTGTAGAATTACGTTTGTCTACCTATTCTTCCTTCCCGTTGGGAGTAAGTGTGAATGCTTGTGTAAAACCTAGTGGTTATCGAGGCTCTGTTTGTTGGAGATTCAGCCCGCTGTAGATACACTTTACCTACGTGGTACTAACTTTTCTTATTCGGACACCGTAGCAGTTACACGTTGACGCCGCGCGTCCTCTCCCTCCAGTCTCGTACTACTCGACTGGAGGTGAGCTACGATACACACTCATTTCGCATACCTTACTGACATAGGATAGTGTACTCACTCGTTATAGCCACACCTCTGGCTTTCCAACACTGTTACATTCACGATCAGGACCAGAAATCCTACGTCGAGACTAGGAAAATGCCAACGGAAATTGCTTCGATGATTGCTGCGGATTCCCGATTCGCATATTCTCTCCACTCCCTGATCGAACCTGCGGGGTAATCTACACTCTCTGTAGTACTCGAACTAATAATGGGTACCATCGCCGATTGGTATCACAATTTACCGTCGCTCTCCTTTTTGTTGTCCGATTTATCTCGAGTCAGCACCTAGTCTAGTCACTTTCTCTCCCTGCTTGAACACGTCTTCCAACAGCTGATTAACCCGCTCCTTGTGCTGGATGCATATTCCGTGTCCTGTCTTCTCCCAACACTGATACTCTGCCTTAGGCATATGGCGTTTCAGGTTCTCGCCTTCTGTGTGAGAAACAAGCTTATCCTCGGCAGCGCTGAGAATCAGCACCTTGGGTATCGACGTGGAGATCTTGGCAAGTCGGTCTGGCATCATCCTATGAGTCAGAGCTGCTGCCATCTGTCCAAAGTTGCCCGTGAGTGTTTGTGGTCTAGTGATCTGGATTCTGCGACGGAAAAACTAGAGAGTGAAACTGGGTAGAGGATATCACCTGGATGAGACCAGAATAAATACCTCGTTCTGAATTTCTCTATTAGTTCGGCCTTCGGGATCGTCCTTGGCCAAAGAATCTGACCATTCATTAGGGAATGCCATATTTACGAGGAGGGGAAGTCTCTGTTCTGCGTCAGATGTGGTTAGCAGTCTGGGTTAAGAGTTAGACGAGCACTGGATCAATCGGGTGGCACATGTACCTCGCAAAATGCAAGAATCCGGACATCTGAAGGAGGCTAGTCACTCCTTCCGTCAAAGGGTCCTATATTCACACATACTGAAGGCATGCTGGTCCACAAGGTCCCTCCTGCGCGTGTAACGACGAGGCTGAGTGATGCGATTCGCTCGGGAATACGGTAAGCAAGTTCTGGCAAGGAGGTTAAAACTTGACACTCAATTGTGCGAATATGGATGAAACACCTTGGGCAATCATTCCACCTAGAGACATCCCGACGACATGCAAACTGCGATCCTCGGTCCATTCGAGGTAGTTGAGCAGGCAGATTGTATCTTCCGCCATCCCGCTCGTCCTATGTAAACGAGTGAATACCGTTTACCAAAGCGAAAGCAGGTACGAACGAATAAGGACCTCGGGGAGACTCGCTCATGCCGACGCCGCGGTTGTCAAATACGAGCGTAGAATACTGTTCTAGCTTGCCGAAGTGATCTACCTGGGGCAGCCAAGCAGCGGAGCTGTTGTTCAGTCTGTACATGAAACGATGAGTTCAAACGCACGGTTGTTGGATCCGGGAAGTTACCCCATAATGAAGACGATTCTTTGTGGACCAGTACCGTGTATTTCGAAATAGAGAGAATGACTTTCGAGTGGTTCGCGTTGGTGGCGAATCTGAGTGACGGGACACAAGCCACGACGAGTGCGCGTGTGCGGGTCGAATATAGACTGGATCCTGGGCGATATTTCTTCGAGGTTGGCCATCGCCGCCGTCGTAGTCGTTTCTGGGTGAGATGGGAAATGCCCCAGTTGTTCCAAAGAATCAGAACCAAACACATGCTCCCACTGGCAACACGTTCTGTCGGTCCAAACTTTACTCAGGCTGGGACTTAGCTAGTACCAACACACGGACGACTTCACATCCGAAGATCAGTATAAGACTTTCAAGGAGGCAAGGTGACCACTTAGCGCTTCACTCAGCAGAGGGTGACCTCAGCTAGAGCCTCCAACCCCCCTGCCAGCCATTATTTCTCTGCTACGGGAGTCCAAGTTATCCCACGAGTCCAACTGGTCGTCGTCCTGTAATCCTCGCTCTCCAGCCTCGCTAGCTATCCAAGCAATAGACTTCAATAATCGGGGTGGTCGAATGGACTCCGAACACCAGTGCTAGTGAACTAGCCAGTAACAGGCGTTCTATGTTCTCCGTTTGCAAAGCGCCCCGCGCTTCACCCAGCTCACAAGCATCCTTATGCCATGTTAGCTTAAAGTCGAAGCTCTTGTACTGATGGTTCAGGCCGTCGTTCGTCGGAAGTGAGGGAATCACATATATATTCCATCATTCTAATCTATGCACAATCTTAGGCTTTTGTGCGCAGCATCGAAGTTTTGCAGGCATTTATGTTTGGGAAGTTCGCCATGGTGGAGAGTTAGTATCAGCTTCCCCCAGCTGCTTGGGACCTCGAAGCGACAAGGCGCATGATCCATGTCCTGGAACAAATCCAGTGCCACCTTGAAACTACGCGTTCCTGCAGCGAATCGGAATATAAATCCTGGTCAGAAAGGTATACTGATTGAGGTCCCCCTGGCCTCAAGGATGATATGCCATTTTATGTCGATCATGTCGCCCTCGCGGTTCAGGAGGCTGGTCGAGGTGCGGCAGAACTTTTTATTATGCCAAGGAACGTGGGCTGAGCGTTGGCGCCCGGGGTGATGGATCTAGCGGCAACGCAGAAAGTGTGGGTTCTCAGAGCAAGGATGTAGAGCTCTCTAGCAACATGGCTTGTAGCGACTTGGATGCCGGCTATACGGCCTGAGGTGCAGTAATAAGAACCTCCGAATCGACCTTTTACTACGTGAGTACTCACTGTGTGCCCATGGCGTGTATGAACATTCAATCGAAGTTCAGCCGGGACATATGTATGCATTACTACCCACTATCTTAGAAGCATCACGCGGCGCTTGCATTACCATTATCTGGCACTAACAAGAATTCAGTAGCACCACTGTCGGATCGAGGCGTGCCCGTAGGTGAATAAGAGGATTCCAAGTTTTGAACTCGTAAGCCTATGTTCATACTATGGCCACCTGAGTTACCAGTTATGCGTTACAAGAAAATTTAGCTACCGCCACTCTCTGGTATGTCCTTCTCGGTGATAACTTGTCTCCCTCAGTTAGACACGACACGCTTATCAGCCCCTTCCTTTCCTTCCTGGAACACCCTTTCCAACAATTGGTTGAACCGCTCCTTGTATTGGGCGCATATCCCGTGGCCTGTCTTGTCCCAACATTGGTACTCTGCGTCAGGCATGTGACGCTTTAGTTTCTCGCATTCCACGTGCGGTATGGCAACATCCTCGATGGCGCCGAGAACCAGCACTTTGGGTACAGACTCGGAGATTTTGGCCAGTCGCTTTGGCACCATCCTATGCGTTACAACCGCTGCCATCTGTCCTAGGGCACCCCTGAGTGTTTGTGGTCCGCTGATCTCCATCCTGCGGCGGAAATGCTGAATTGGTTTAGATGGTGCAGCGGTGTGAGACTGGCAGACGAACCTCCTTCTCGACCTCTCTGTTAGTTCTGCCCTGAGGGTCATTCTCTGCCAAGGTGTCCAGCCATTCCTTGGGAAACAATATTTTTTCAAGGAACGGAAAATGCTTTTCTGTGTCAGGCGTAGAGAGTAATTTGGGTCGAGAGTCAGACATGCTCGAGACACAGCGAGTGGACGATGTCACCTTGTGAAACTCAGACATACGGACGGCTGAAACATGTTGGTCATCCATTGATCGAAGACATAATTTATTCGAGCATACCGAAGGCATGTTGGCCCAGAAGTACCCGCCTCCACGTGTAGCGACGAGGCTGAGCGACATGATGCGATTTGGGATCCGAAGCGCGAGTTCTAAAAAGTAAGTTTGGCATCCATTCACAATATTACAGTCGAAGTACCTTGGGCAATCATCCCACCCATAGATATGCCAACAATGTGTAAACTGCGGTCCTGGGTCCACTCGAGATGGTTGAGCAGGCAGAGTGTATCCTCTGCCATTCTGCTCGTCCTGTACGCGCGTCAGTGTCCCGCGAATACAAGAACTATGCACGGACGTATAACGACCCGAACGAACCAAGCTCCTGCCGACACCGCAATTGTCAAAGACGAGCGTAGAATATTGCTCCAGCTTTCCGAAATGATCTACTTGGGGCAACCATGCAAAAGAGTCATGGTTCATGCTACAGATGAAGAAGTGAGTCCCGGACGCACGTTTCAATGAATGCGAATAACTACCCCATGATGAACATGATTTTCTGAGGACCGCTGCCATGTACCTCAAAGTAGAGGGACTCATGGCTTTCTGATGGTTCGCGTCGGTTGGAAGTACGAGTCACGGTGACTGGGCACATTCCGCGACGAGTGCATGTCTGGGCGTTGAATATAGACTGGGATGGTTCTAGGCTGCCCATGTTTCGGTCAGGCGTCAAATCTTGCGATTCCGTCTTCCTCGAGGAGGGTTTTCTCGGGCGCAAACGAACCGCTCTCTGCAAAGCGATTCATATACGCTATGGTTTACAGGATGTCGTACAAAAATTTGGTACATGCGTGTGGTGACAGCTTATCTAATTCTTCCCTTCTATCTCGGTCCACGTGTTCGACGGTAGTAGATCGCGGCCGCGGTCTTCCTCACGCTTGCACTTGGGATGGCAAGTTCATTTATGTATGTAACACTTTCAACTTTTCAGCTTCTCTCTCTACAGTGAACCAGATCAGTATCCAGGACTTCTTACAAACCCGACTTGCCGCATAGGTAACCCTTTCTGTTCCGTGACAGCCCATAACAACATGACCGAATGTTGTTAAGGAACTCCGTCCACCCTGTAAAAGAAATCATATGGACTTTCGTTGATCGCTTTCATGATCGGTCCCCCTTTCAAGTTGACAGGTGTCGACGGAGATGGGTGCGTCAGGTAGCGCAAAGATCAGTAAGTACACCGGGATTGTGCCCAGACAACAACGTACTCGAACCATCATCTAGTTGGGCACTTGTTATTGAGTTGATGTGGAGAGGGATTTCTGTAAAATCTTTGAAGACGAGGACGAGATCGAATCACTTTAGTGTGGATTGGGCACGATCCAAGGACACAATTCTGATCTCATTGAGGGTAGCAACGGAGAAAGAGAGATCAATGAGGTGGACAGGACATTCAGTGGTAGGTTGTTGGGACACCCCCGAAGGATGACTCTCGGATATCACGGTCTGCCCACGATCTATAGCAAGTCGACTTGGTCTCCATTTCCGTTCTTGTCGCTCCATCTCGATCTCATCTCCGTTGTCGTAATGGTGCTCCCGTCTTATCGAATCGCACATCAGAAACGTCTCGGAAGAGTTCCTGATGGTGATGGAGTTAGATGAGGTGGTATCTTGACTTACATGCGCCTTATTTCAAATCATGATAGGAACTCCTTGTCACACTGTTGGAAGAACTGACGCTTGATGTTTCCGAGTCTATGTATGCCCGGTAAGAGTCCGCTCTCATCATAGCATTCATATTCCTAAAGCAGGAGTACCACTCACGCTCTGTGATCTTGCTCTTGTTCGTGAGTAGAAACGTAACCGAACCTGGGCCTAGCACAAAACTTGAAGGGGAAGGCGGATTGGCAGACACTGTATGAGTTTGTTCCTTCAAAGGAACTCGGATACAAAGTACTCCGCGCTATTCGCAAGCAAGGGCATTGGCGACTATCGTGTCATGACCTCAGTCGAGAGCCCATGGACTCATGGAGTCTTCCTTGGTCAGCGGACCGGTCCAATGTAGTCTACCATCCGAGTCCACCCTGACTGGCGCAGTCTACAGACCCACGAAAGAAAAAGTAACGCGCTGCGCCAAGAAAGTAACGTGCCAAGTTTTTGTACAACTGGACCCTCGTACATTCCGACCCTCATATGGTGTCGCTTGGAGGGCCACACTGAAGGTGGTCATGATCTTCCGGCCGCTATGTGTACAGGACTCGGTTCAGCACATGATTTGAAACGATGTCTGAAAAAGTGAAAGAGTTCATGAAGGCAAAGGGTTTGCAGATGACGATGCCATTCATGAGGAATATCAGGAAGCGGATAGCGACTTTCTCTTGCCAGGCAAGACAGATGTCCGGGCACTAGAATCAACCAGTATACTTTCGATCTACTACGACACCGACAACTATACGACATGGATTTCGGCCGTCGCACCTTCAGCCTACACGAATCGACCAAGTGTGTGAAAGGGCCTGGAATGGGGAATTTTCTGAAGAAATAGGATCAAGAAAACTATGGCCGCAGAGGGAACTTCAACAGGTAATGGTCAATCTGCGTGACATTAGCATCCAAACCCCGAGGAAGTACCCATTTTGGGTCTGGCTCCAGCGGGATGTCGGGACGGACCAGGAGGTAGTGGACCTGGACCTGCAGCTTGAATTTTCGCTCCATTGACCTGCCTTTGTCCCCCACCTTCGCCTTCTTTGTCGGAGGGGGTCCATTCGAATCGGGTTCCTGCTGCAATAGCTCCTGAATTCTCTGGATGATCTTGTGTATTACCACACAGTCCTTCGGGGAACCTCTGCGTACGCTAGACGTAGTCATTTGGAGCAACCAGAGATGCGCAGACCGGTTGTGAAAGTCAAGGTGCACGACAAAGGAATCGAAGAAGGGGTGGCTGGATGCACGAGGAACGTAATACCTGTCGTTAGCCAGATCTTTAGGAGGGTTCGCAGGATCGAAGTAGACCAGCATTCGTGGATTTCTTGAGAAGCCGTCAATGTTCGCGCCGGAGTCATCGAGAACTAATCTCGGCAGTTTGGAGCCTCTGTCCTCCGACCGCATTTTCTGGAGGGACCATGGACCAGGATCAGGGGTGATTCCCTTCACAATGCCATGGTGGACAAACGGCTCGAAGAGCGCCCCTGCGAGCTCCTTCGCCTGGGGCACAGATGAGAAGCGCTCGATCATCATGCACACTTCATCCTTAGACTCCTTAAAGAGTTGCTCCGAGACCTGCTTTCCGATGTCCATAGATTTGAACTCGACTTTCCAGTATACTGGTTCTCCAACTTCACCCATAGGATTGATAGAGATGAGGTCGGTTGCGGTCGGGGGCCGGAGCAGTGTAGTCATGTCGTGTTGAATCCGCCGCAGGGAATCCAGTTGATCTGGAAGTGCTACTGCGTGGAGTAGCTTCACATCCTGCAAGCCAAACATTGCCATGGACGTATCTCGTGGAATGGCTCCAAAGTGCTCAATGAGAATGTCCAAAATGATGTTGAGTGCGACCTCTGTTGATCCTGGCGGGTTTTCCCCATGGGTCTCATAGAGTAAGGATACGGCATCATGGTAGCTATGGCCGTTTTTCCAGTTTGGGAAATCTGCCCAGTGCTTTATTGCCTCGTCCAAGTATCCCCTAAATGCCCGAAATTCAGAAGAAAATGGTAGACTGCACGGAAAACACATTAGCCTTGGTAAAATTCGCTTTCATACAATTCTTACGCGCATGTAAGCTCTTCGCGGGTCCATAATGGGAAGGCAGTAAAAAGGGGACACCGTTCCTTCCGCCATCTTTTGTAGTGATTCTCAACGGGCGCCGATGCTTGGACCGGAAAACACCAATCTGGAGTGGTTGCGAATAATGCAGGACGTTTCTCCCACGGAGGGTCAAGGAGTGACCAGACAAACGAACATGAACCAATGGAGCACCGGGGAGGGGTCGCGGATGCTGATCTGTGGCAGACGTAAACTGCGTCGTGCCAGAAGAGTATACAATAGTTGGAAGATGGTGGTTCAAACAGGACAACTTGCCCCATCCACAGGAGACGGACAAGGAGGTAATAGAGGAAGAAAGTCTTCCCTGTGAACGGAGCTGAAGCAAGATGTACAGAAACAGGGTTTGAATATTCGTACCAATTCCTGGTTGTCCTGTGAAAATCACGCCCGTGGAAGGCCGTTTGACAGCCCGCTTCCAAACCACTTCCTCAGCCTTCATGTAGCACTCGCGGATAAAAAGATGACAGCCTGGATCCCAAGGGGCGGATGAGAGATCAAGTTCTTGGGATTTAAAGATCTCGCTGTCGATCTTGCGCCACTTCTCTGCGAAATATCGCCACTCGCAGTTAGCTAGTTCCCAGCCTCTGCGATCATCAGGCCAGTCCCAGTTGGAAGGTTCTGCACGAATGGCATTATCGACTACACTAGAGGAAACAGACCATGAGCTTACCCTTGTTGATGGATGCAGCATTGTGGAAGGCTGGGTTGTCCAGGAGAAAGTTAGTCACTTCCGAGGCCATCATGATGGAGGATGACAGGAGATCGACTCAGGGGTTTGCGTGACTAACAAACCTTAGGGGTTAGACAGATGATGGGGGCGAGGACGAAGAAGTTTCTATTGTCCCCTAAGCTACGTCCAATCTAATGTATTCTATTGCTCATCTAATCCAATTGATTAAATGAGCGATTGTATTCGGCAATGTTGCTAGACCGATCGTAGCTTGCACCTATTTACATCTACAAAGATACAGCTTTGCTTTTGCCCATCCGGTGATAAGTTTGGTGTCGCGACACAATCGACTCGGCGGGAAAACGCTCGCGTTGTCGCCTGAGCGCTGTAGCCAGTTCACGACGAGCGCCAAGACCGCAGCCAAACGCAGCCAGAGGGACCTCGATGAACTACTCCACTACTAAGACGACCCCATGTGCTTTCTCGATGTCCAGCACCGCACCTCCCTCCTCGATTTCGACGGTCCTGATATCCATTCCCTTGCAGAGGCACTCACCTCGGACATGGCCAACACAAAGCTGGCCCATGTAGAACGTGGCCACAGTATCAAGGCCGCATCAAGTCCCGTGCAACCGCAATGTCCACTCCTACCCTGTCTCAGCAGCCCATCCAGGCCGACCTCTTCCTCCTCTACTCTGGGGTGACTAGGCTTGGTGTCATCAACGCACCCCACCCACGCCACGCTCTCACGCCTTTCTTTGAGTCTCGTATCGTTCCTACACCGCCCCCGATCCGCGTCAACTTCGACCCATCACCGAGCACGCTCCCGCGGCACATACCCACGCTTATGCACGGCTCGCCCTTTTCGTCGACGCCATACATCCCACCGGCGGGTGCACCCGGGTTCGTAGGTGATCGTGGTTGGGATCAGGGTTCTCCAAAGCGTCGGAGCAAGAAGGAAAACTTGGGCAAGTAGACCCTACTGGACTAGGCCTCAGCACAGACACGGCGTCGCGAGGGCACTGCTGGGGTGCTCAACGAGGAAATGGCTACCATGGTGCGTCGTCGTTCCCCGCTTTACTTGGACATGAATGCGCCAATTACATGACCAGGTCCGATCGCACCTCCCTTCCAGCGCTCATCGAGCTCCCGTGATAGCGGAAACTGCTCTACTCGCTCGATCGACATGGGATTCACCCAATACATTCTATGCGCGCTGTGAGCCGCGTATTCCCTCGCGCGCACATTCCAACCCGCTCAAGGGAGGTCTGCTCGTTATCCAGGACGCGCACGACGCCGTGTTTGGTGCGTAAATGGGCGAGGGGATTCGGATGGAGCGGGATGGATACTATGGCTCTGGCAAGGCGCGAGTCAATGTGTTTTTTCCTTCTGGATGCTAACGTTCGAGTACGTCAGGCTCGAGGTGTGGCATCAGTTCGGGGAGGACATCATTATCCTGTGGATACAGTGCTTTCCAGCCTCACCTCTTCTCTTCTCTCTTTTTGCCTCGTTTCTTGCGCGTTGACTTTTCGAAAGGGACAATCATATGTGGATTAAATTTAACGTTGTCGTATGATACGATGACATGTTACATATGCCTCTGCACGCTCTGCAATGGCCATGTCCACCATCGACACATTATACTGCTCCGCGTCCAGCTGCACGAGGGCCTCGCGGACCACTCGTTCGAGAGCACAAACTCCCTCCACGGTCCGGGAGGTGCCGCCTTCACCTCGTACAGTCGTGCCACGACCTGGTCCGTGGTGGGGGGACAATGCGCTAGGTGATACGCCCCGTACGCGGCGATGTCGCTGGAGAATGGATGCGATGCGGATGGAAGCGGTCGGTGCGCGAGGGGTGTTGATTGATGCCCATGTAGTCGGCCCATTTGGCGAGGTTAGGGCAGCGCCGAACGTAGTCACCTCGTCGGAGGTGGATGGCAACGAGCCCGTCGATGTTCCGCCGAGGTCAGGGGCGAAAACGGTCTTGGTAGAGGGGGGTTGGAGGAGGCAAAGTTGCATGTGTGCGACGGCGGATTGGACGAGGGGGGACCATTGAGACGCGATGAGGGGGCCCAACAGGGAGAAGATACGTGGGCCACCAAAGAGGCTGGGCAGTACCGTGAGTCAGAATAAACACGGAGAGAGAAGAGTCTCACGAGTGGTCGAAAGATCGTGCGCAGACGGAATCCCGATACATGTGCGCGAACTGCGATCGCCACTACTTGATCATAACAACCCCGTCTGTATCGTTTATGGCATTTACGGAGCTGAGGACGTGCGGGGCGACGCCTGGACTGGTGCAGACATGTTGGTAAAATCCGTGCTTACAGCGAGCGGGGATTGGACCCAAAGTTGGAGATGTCCAAATGTATTACAAGTCACAGTACTAAGTGATTCACCGCCATCCCGTTCACGTCTAACCCGCAAGTCACGGAGCTCTGGCGTACGACTTTTCAACATGCTCTAGTCTTCCTTCCAACGTACAATTGTCGCTGCGGGTTTCTGGTGATCCTGACATATTGCCGGCCTCTCGTCACATCATATAACGTGATGATGGTAAGATCAGTCCGTGGCACGATCGCGACGCCTGCACCGTCTCAGTGTCCCTGACTCTGAAGTACTACCCTGACTCTAATCAAGCGAGTTGGGGGAGCGATTCGCAGTCACTGTCGAATCGAGGCGTGTTTGTGGGTGGACAAGAGAATTCGAGATTTTGGACTTGCAAGCCTGTATTTATACTATGTACTCGTACTCGAGCCACTAATTATGTGTCACAAGAAAACTTAGCTACTGCCACCCTCTGGTATGTTCTTCTCGGTGATGACTTGTTCCCCTCACTTAGACGCGACACGTTTATCAGCTGCTTCCTTTCCTTCCTGGAAAACCCTTTCCAACAATTTGTTGAACCGCTCCTTGTGTTGGACGCATATCCCGTGGCCCGTCTTGTCCCAACATTGATACTCTGCTCCAGGTATGTGATGTTTTAGTTTCTCGCATTCCGTGTGGGCTATGGCAGCATCCTCGGTGGCGCCGAGAACAAACACCTTGGGTACAGAGATTTTGGCCAGTCGCTTTGGGGACATATTATGCGTCGCAATCGCTGCCATCTGTCCGAGGGCACCTCTGAGTGTTTGTGGTCCACT
>JBBPTW010000038.1:0-46172 GCA_038094575.1 Phylloporus cf. nigrescens | reverse complement strand
ACTACTGCTGTTGACTTGGTTAAAAAAGCAGTTTGAGAAATGAACTTGCCTTGAAGAGTTATGTACAAACTAGTATCTGAACCATACATATGTTCATACTTCAGAGAATGTATTTTATGTGACTTGATCTCCAGTTAAGAAGATCTGATTTGTGAAGTAATTTAGTGATTAGCAAGTAAAATAATGGATGAAGTTTGATATTTTAGATTATGAACCAGGCTTCTTCCCACCACTGCTGGAGAGGTTCAAGGCATGCTACTAGGCATGGTGGAAAGTGTCAAAATATTGAAACACAAATAAACCTTAAACCTTGAACCATTTCATCAGTGGCTGGAACTTAACATTGGTAAATAATGTCAGCCACACCCAGCTGAGCATCAGAGTCCCAAAAAACATGAGAAAAAAACATAGATAACAAAGAACCACAACTTTATATGCTGCATAGATTACTCTTAAGAAAGTGCATATAGCAATAAGCTGGTAGTAACTTTGCACAGTGGTACAATGGAGATATTGTGCTTTATGTCCTTTTTGATGCAACTAGCAATGCAGTCCAATTGCATCAGAAAATTCCATTCATACCACTTTTCATTAACCATCAACTCTCCATTGACAATCTGAACCCATCATACCAATGTGGAAGGTTTAAATGAGCTGTAGAAGTGTTAGTATGTACAGGCAAGTGGACTTATCAAGTAACATAACTACATTGAGGCTGAATTAGGCCAATTGGATGGGTTGTATATAGCATATATGAATCAGAGAAGATATTAGGACAATTTGAGGACATGAGACACAAGAACAAGCATACCAGAGCAATAGCACACACTGCCAGCAAGTACATGTGCAACTTATCAAATCAGGTAACTGCTCAAGGTAGCCTGGATGCAACCTCACAGACATCTACAGATCAGTTGAGATAACAACACACTTATTTTATTAGTAATTTTACCTTTTTTTTTTTTTTCTTTATTAGAGAAAATATATGGCTATCTATTCTAGCCCTTCATATTTGGGGGGAAGTGTTGGATTTTTATTAGTATATCTGCATATATTTACTTTCTTAAACATCTACTTAGCTATACAGTAGAGTTTATCTTTGATCTTCTTTGATAACCATCAAGTTTCCCTACTGTAACCCAGTCAAGTGCTTGAAAGAGCTGTTTAGCCTCCATTTATTTTATAACAAGTAATGGATTAATAGCCTGACTGGGAACCTTTGTTGGAGTGATTGCTTATAGTCCTCACTCACTGCTTATGTAACACACCATTTAGATTATCTGTTGTGCTGTAGCTACTTCTTTGTCCACTATTATGAACAACTGTGTCATTGCCTTGTTCCATCTGATTAGCTCATTGTCACAGTTCTAATGACTGACTTTTCAATAACTTTGTCAGCACTTTTATTGACACATAAACTGCCATTCAGGCTGTTGAAAAGAAGAATTACCATAAATATCATGTACACTTTCTTAAAAGTGATCTATGCAACATATAAAATTGTGGTTCCTTTTTATCTATGTTTTTTTCTCTTGTTTTTTGGAACTCTAATGCTCAGCTGGGTGTGGCTGACATTGTTTACCAATGTTAAGTTCTAGCTGCTGCTGGAGAGGTTCAAGGCTTAAGGTTTATTTGTGTTTTAATATTTGTGTTATACTTGGCCTAGATAAGGATGAGCATAGCCTTTGTAAGAGTTTCAAGGGTCAAGGATTCAAGGGAAGCATCCACTCAGTGGTGGGATAAAGACCAATAGAGATCCTAAAGGTTGGTCAGAGGTTTAAGATAAGCATCCACTCAAGTATAGAACAACAATACAAAGAGTGCCTGGAAGACAATTAGGGGGTTTAAAGATTTGAGGCAAGTTTCAAGAGTTGTTTAAGGAGTTTCAATGGTATAATGTATTTCAAGAGGTGGAAGTACAAAGGAGCTCTAGCTTAAAGTATAGGGTATAAGGCAAAGATTTATATATCTGAGCTAAAGAAGGTCATAGAATATAGAAGAACAAAGATTAATAAGCATAGAACATAAAAGAACAGTAAAGAATCATGAGGGCAGGTAATTGATGACAAAGCAAGTGGAATGTTATAGAATACTATAAAATGTTATGACTTATTCTTTTCTTTATCTACTATGTTCTTGATTAGCTTTGCAACTTATCTAATTGGACACTATTTCTTTTTATTGATGACTCACCATAGTTCCATGACATTCCATGATGTTCCACTTGCTTCATCATTGATTACCTATCCTTATACTTCCCTATTGTTCTCTCATATTCTATGCTTACCAATATTTGTTCCTTAATGGTCTATGATCTTTTATATCCTGGATATATAAACCCTTGCTCTGTATCCTGTACTATTAAGCTTGAACTCCTTTGTACTTCCACCCTCTTGGAATACATTGTATCACTAAACCTCTCTAAATGTCCCTTGGGACCCTCTTGACCCCCTTGAACTTCTAATTGCTCTCTGAACCCTTTTCTCATGTCTTTGTCCTCCATCTGAGTGGATGCTTATCTCAAATCTCTGGCTGATCATAGGATCTCTATTGGTCTTCATGCTACCATTGAGTGGATGCTTCTTTCAAACTCTTGACCTCAAAACTTTCTACAAAGGCTATGCTTGTCCTTACCCAGGCCAAGTGTAACAAAAGCTCAAGCTTAACCCTTTGAAAGGCTATCATCAAGTAAGTCACCATATTCCAACCACAGAAGCTCCAGAACCCTTGCTAGACTGCTCCTAAAGAGCCAGACCAGAACTCTTTTAATCAAGAATCCAACAATTACTTTGAACTCTTTGATAATCTCCTATCACTCCCCATCACCCATTGATAAACATCTTTCCTCAGTTGCTGAACAAAGTAATGCCACTGCTCTTGTCCAGGACCTTTCCCATGCTCTACATCTCCCTAGAGCACCCACTTCTCCTTTTTTCACTTCTGTCATTTGAACCAACTCTTTTCTAGTATTTCAACAATTCAATACTCTGACTATTTCCACTCTTTGACCCCCACCTCCCTATTACCATGATTACTAAACCCACTGAACTTTGCATCACCCCCTCTGAACACTTCAATGGCAACAACTTGAAGGCCATCCCTTGGATAACTGCCATTATCTTCTATCTCACTGTCAATAGAGACATACATATCACTGATGAGAAAAAGATTATCTTTACTCTCTCATATATGACCAAGGGTTTGGCATCCACCTGGGCCAATACCTTTCATCTGAATATCCTCTCTGGCTCAACCCTTGTCCTGAAAACCTTCAATGACTTTGTAACTAAGTTCAAGAAGACCTTTGAGAGTGGGGATACCATTGCTGCTGTGCTTGCCTGGCTTGCCTCCACCAGAATGTACCATAACAAACACAGGAGGGAGTATGAACCATTCATCACTGAGTATAATGCCTCTTTCAGGACCATGCTAGTTAAGCAAAGGTCACTGATCAAAATATGCTAATTGGCTTTTACTTCACTGAAATATCCACTGAATTAATGAGGAGGATTCTAATGCTTGATACCATTTCCACTACTCTCAATAATTGGTGCTCTAAAGTAGTTATCTTTGTCAGCAGATTGGAGCAGGCCAGAGCCATTGAAGAATGAAACTGAGACTTCAACAAACCTGCCCCCTATTGCTTCTTCTCAAAACATAAGAAACCAGAGAAAAATCCAAATGCCATGGATGTTAATGTTATTAGAGTAAAGAAACTCACCTCCAAAGAAAGAAAACAATACATTGAGAAAGATCTCTGCTTCTGCTGTCAAAAAGAAGGCCACCTCAGCTCTGCCTGCTCCAATTTCCCCTCCAACTCAAAAATTTGCATAAACTATGTTGAGAAATCCAAGAAAGATCTCTCCAAACTTGAGGAGGTCAAATCAGACAATGAGGACATATAGTGGCTCAAAAAACTGTCTGGATATTTGCATGTTTTGCACTAAACACAATGGTTCACAATAACCACTAAGTCTAATTATAATATCTTGGTGTATCAAATATAGTACTTACTCTTGGCTTTCAATAGGTACAAGAATTAAGTCATTTGAATAAGATTTGATGAAATGAAAGCCATTTCAAAATGATGACTTATCTGAACAGTTTTTTGACTTAAAGTTTTAATTACATATATTGGAGCCTAGCATGCTGTAAAATAATTACATCTCTTTGGTAATGCTTCTATTATGTCACCTTTATGTAACTAAATGCCAGACACTATATATACAATGGCTCCCAAAACTATTCCAATGTCTAACCAAGATGCAGTGTGCGAAGCACACTGCGGGAATTCCACTTAGATATAGTGGAACAAATAATAGTACACACTCCTGGCTACCTGTTGGTCATTGGATCATGTGATTTGGTCCAGATAAAACAGAGATATGACCATTTCAACACAGCAACTACATTGGAACAGTTTTGGGACTTTTAATATGGACTATAAGATATCAATCAAAAATGGATATAATTGTTATTGTATTATGCTACAAACAAATATACACACATAAACATCATGTCTGAGTTTGAAAATATTCACACAACTCTTTACTTTCAACTACTACCATTATGTAATCTCTTTCTACTACCCAGAAGAACACCATTCTCTCCTAACTTGATGCTGGCCATTCCATCTGCTCTATTGCCTCTAGTACTGGTCTTGGTATTGCTACCATCTCTAGACTTCATTCTAAGGAATGTTCTGGACTGCAAAAGTCTACTGGAGGCCATTCATCAAAGCTTTCCTCTACTGATATTCGCCATGCCATTCGTTTAATCTCAAGTTCTAAGGCAGAGAATGCAGTTCAGGTGGCCAAATTCCTCTCCAATATTACCAGCCAGTCCCTCCATCCTAATACTGTCTGCTGCCACCTAAAAAAGGCTGGTATGAAAGCTGTAGTTAAGGTCAAACGCCCTCTTCTCTCTATTAAACATCGCAAGGCTTGTTTGGACTATGCATCTGCTCACAAGGACTGGACTGTGAATGATTGGAAAAGGGTAATTTGGTCAGATGAGACTAAAGTTAATTGCTTAGGGTCAGATGGATGCAAGTGGGTGTGGAAAAAGCCAGGTGAAGGCCTTAGTGATAGGCTTGTGGAAGGAACTGTCAAATTTGGAGGTGGTTCTGTGACGGTATGGGATTGTATGACCTGGGAGGGAGTTGGCTATGCTACCAAGATTGATGGTAGGATGGATGGAGATCTTTACTTACAGATATTGAAGGATGAACTCCTCAATACTCTGAAGTATTATGATCTCAATCCTTCTGATACCATCTTTTAGCAAGACAATGACCCTAAGCATACCTGCAAGAAGGTCAAGGACTGGCTAGAGGAGCAGGAGTTTAGGACTATGAAGGGGCCTGCACAGTCCCCTGACCTAAATCCCATTGAACATCTCTGGGGTTACCTGAAGAGAAGGCTTGCAGAGTATGAACATCCTCCTAATGGAATTCTGGAATTATGGGAGAGGATTCAGGAGGTATGGGAGGGAATACCAGTTGAGGAGTGTCAAAAGTTGATTGAGAGCATGTCTAGGAGGGTTGAGGCACTGGGGGCTCCAGTCAGGCTCTGGGGATTTATATACTACCTAGAGATTTGTACATGTGTGGTTCTATTTGTACATGTTATATACCATAAGGAGTAGAAAGCAGTGTCCATCAGACAAGTCACTATGAGTCATGATGAAGGCAGTGAAGATATGAAATATGAAATAGAAGACTGTCTGTGTGGCAGCACTGGTTTGCATAGCCTTGTGACAGAGATTAATAGATAAAAGGAATGTTACGCTTTCAATCAGGAAGATTTAGGTGCAGACTTGGACTGAGAGCTTCGATTCAAAGTGGGAGAAGTCTTATAACACTCTGCTGAAGAGTGAGTCAATGAAGCTAGAAGTTTGAGTTCTGAGACATCTATTCCAACTAGACTAAGCTTGGAGTTTACAGGGGAGTATAGCTTAGTCTATATACTCCAGAGCAAGAAAGAAACCATGGCGATATACTAGTGTGAAACGAGATTAGAAGGGAGCAGAGATCAGAGTATCAATCAATGAAACCAAAGAGACAAAGTTAGAGGCACAGGAAGAGATGGTAGTGAGGGGAAACATCATAATGACAGAAAATGGTGAGGGCCATCAATGTGGAGATAGTGTCCAGAAGACAAAAGGTAGTCATCAAAAGGCAGAAAGGTGGGGATGGCCATGAACTGAGGGAAGAGGATGTAAGGTCCAGTAAAGAGAGAGAACAAGAATAGGTAGGATAATGAAGAGAAATCATAACATTACCCCCTTTGTATGTCAGAAGACACCCGACCTTCCATTCAAGACACAGAGTCATTCGAGAACGGGGGAGCCAGTGGTGTTGGCATGGCCAGCATTGTTCACCAACTCTTCATTAGCAGGGTCTGCAGGGATCAGGGAGGGGTGGGGGTGAATGGGGTTCCCCAACCAATTGAGGTGAAGGGACAAATTGGAGTGAGAGGATGCAACAGGGGAGGAATCAGGGTGGTGAGTGGGATCAGTTCCAGAGACCTTGTTACACTTGGAGCAGTCAGTGAAGGGGCATCTGGTATGAAAGGGGTGGCCAGTGTGGTGGCAAACGTAGCATGCCTTTGAAAAGTCATGGTGGGTAGTGGGGTAGGGACCAACTGGGCAACTATTGTGGTGGGCTTCCCAGAAGTGGGCAGGTTCAGGAGGGGGTTTTAGTGAGATCAGTGGCATGAGCATAGTTGGCAGCAATGATGAGATCTCCCAGGCCTAGTTGACAGAGAGCATGGAGAAGGACTCTGTGTTGTTCTTGGTGGATGAAGGTAAGGGTGTTCAAAATGAACAGGGTGGCTAGATCTACTCGCTCTTCTTGCTGTCGTACCAGGGGGAGAAAAAGGCTCATGTGAGTAGTAGTTTGATAAGTGAGAAGGAGGTAGTGGATGGGAGAGCCCAGCTCAATCAAACCATCCAGGTGATACATCAGGTGAGGGTCCTTCAAGAAGGTGACGTATAGTGGGACATCTCTCTCATCCATGGGTTCTTTGGATTTCTGGGTGGCTTCTGGAAGGGATGGGGCAGGAGGAGAGGAGGAGGGAGGGGGTGCCGCAATCAGGGGTGATCGAGGAGATTGGGGGGACAGTGGCCAGTCATGTGGGAAGAGGTTTGGAGAGGTGGCCGGAGGAGGGATTGGGATGGGCAGCAAGTTTTCCAAGGGGTTGGTCATAGTATAGGGCTAGAGCAGCATGAAGGAATTTCTGAGAGAAGGACAAAGATGGGGGGAAGGTCTTGGGGTGGGCCTTTTTGTAGTCTTCCAGAATATCTTTAGTGTTTCCCAGGTTTCTTTCTGGTTCCCAGAAGTTGTCAGAGGATGGGTAGCCTTTCCACTTGATTAGAAATTCCCTTCTGGCTGGAGATCTCCGGTGATGTAAGATTGCTTCTACCTCAAAGTATTCCTCATCTGATATCAGATCTGGAGGGGGAAGAGGGAAGTTCTTGCCATGTATATCGTTTTTCTTGTAAGGGGTGAGAAGAGAGGCATGGAATATGTTGTGGATTCTTCAGGAATGAGGAAGACAGAGTTTGTAAGTGATTGGGGACAGAGCCTCAGAGATGGTAAAGGAACCTTCTTGTTTTGGGATGAACTTAGGGTTAGGGACAGCTCTTTAAAGGTTTTGAGCTTCCAGCCAGACTTTGTCTCCTTTCTTTAACATAGGGAGAGGGTGTTGGAAGTGAGCTTTCATGGTTTGGAGGGCTAGGGCATGGGCAGCTAGGGCTTCATTTCTTACTGTGAAGATGAGTTTGAGGTGATCCTTCACAGCCAGGATGTTGATATCAGCAATGATGGTAGGTAAGGGACGGAGTTCATAGCCCATCATGAGAAAAAAAGGGGACTGGTTGGTAACAGAATGGGGGCGGTGATTATGGGTAAATTCCACCATGGCAATGTGATCAGCCCAGGTTTCTGGGTGATTTCTGCAGAAGATTTGGAGATAAGTTTCTATTTCCTGGTTTACTCGCTTGGTTTCACCATCTGTCTGAGGGTGATAGGCAGTGGACAGGGAGAGATCATACTTGAGGAAACGACTCAGTTCTTTGGCAAAGGCTGAGGTGAATTGAGGGCCTCTGTCTGAGATGATTTTGTCATAGAGCCCGAATCATTTAAAGACTTTGTTGAAAAAGAGTAGAGCAATGCCTTCTGCAGAGATGTTTTTCTTGGTGGGGCAGAGGATTATCCTCTTAGTAAGGCCATGGTCGACCACGACCAGAAGAGTATCAAAGCCATGGCAGAGGGGAAGATCAGTGATGAGATCATAGAAGATCTGTTGAAATGGTCGCTGTGCAACAACTGTTCTCTGAAGGTCACCATCAGGAGAGACATAAACCTGTCCTTGGTATGTCAGTACTCCATCTAAGAATGTCCGATTGGAGAGGTGGATCTGAAATTTAAAGGGTAATCCCTCCATTGCTTGCAGTGTGTCTTGCACCAAGAGGTCTTTTTGTGACGAGAGAGATAGTTTTTGATGTAGGCTCGAATCAATGAGATGGATAAACAGGAAAGATGGCAAGAGAGTGACACCTTCATTGTCAGAATCTTCAGTGGGGACAAGATCAGGTCGTCTGGAGAGGGCATCTGGTCCTGTGATGGTTTTCCCAGGGACATGGTCAATTTGGAGGTCAAAATCTGCCAGGTCTAACAGCCAGCGAGCTTGTTGTTGATTTAGTTTCTGAGGTTGTTGGAAGTATGTTAAATTTTTGTAGTTGGTCCAAACTTGAATAGGAAAAGGGGAACCATGAAGTTAATGTTGCCATGCTTTGAGAGCACGAATTACTGCTAGTAGTTCCCTGTTGTGGATATCATAGTTCCATTCTGCAGGGAGAAAGGTTTGTGATAAGTAGCCACAGGGGTGCCAATCTCCATTGACATCTTGTTGGGAGAGAATTGCCCCAGAGGCATACTTCAAGGCATCTGCAGTCACTGCAAAAGGTTTGGAGACATCTGGGAAAGAGAGTACTGGTTTTGACAGGAACAGTCGCTTAAGAGTGTTGAAGGCTAGTTGACAGCCAGGGGTCCATTTCCAGAGTGCATCTTTCTTGATCAGATTGAGCAAGGGACAAGTGACATCCAAGTAATGGGGAATAAACCACTGATAGAAGTTGGCAAATCTGAGAAAGAATCGTACATCCTGACCTTTTGTGGAGTGGGCCAGTCTGTGATTCCCTTGAGCTTAGTAGGGTCCATGGCAATCTGTCCTGGTCGAATGACCATCCCAAACTCGCATTTCTCCAATCGAAAATAAAGGTCCAGTTCTTTCATTCTTTGAAGAACGTGCTTGATCCGTTCTTTATGGGTGATCTCATCAGGGGATGAGATCAGGAGGTCATCCATATAGATGACCAGCCACCCTTCCATGATCATATCTCAAAAGGAGTCGTTCATGAAGCATTGAAAGATAGAAGGGGAGTTTGTCAGCCCAAAGAACATAACTGTTGGTTCAAAGAGTCCTTTGTGGGTAATAAAGGCGGCCTTTCATTGGTCTCCATCTTGGATATGAATGTTATTGTACCCTCATCGTACATCAAACTTGGTGAAGACTCTAGCATCCTTCAGTTTATCTACTAGATCAGAGATAAATCAAGAGAGGAAAGGGACGAGGTAGGAGAAGGGACTACAGGTGGATTATTCTGTAGTGAAAAGGGATTTGTAACTGCGTCAAGAAAAGGAAGAGAAGTTGTTGTAACTGGCTCGTCTAATAAGAGAAGCAGTGATGTTATTGGAAAAGGGGCTGGAGATAGAGGAGAGAGCAGACTAAGACTAGGAGAATGATATTCGTGTGGGGTAGAATGAGTAAAACCACCCAGGACAAAGAGAGAATCTGATGATGGAGAAGCAGGTAGGCTATAAAAATAACAAGATCTTTCCAGCGTTACTGGAATGAAAAGATCAGAGTTAGCGGACAGATCAAGACGACGGAATTCAGATGAAAGATCCTTGAGCTCTTGGCGCTGAGGTGTGGGTTGAAGCAACCTTCTCGACAACCCAGTGGAACCCCTCGTGGTGGGCTCCAGTTATAAGAAAGATAAAAAGTTGGGCGATGTTAAAAGTGGTGGGTGCGAGTTAGACTCGTCTCAGGGTATTAAGACAGTATATGTCCCGATGGCACAAACAGGAGAGGATTATGTACAGTGAAGGATACTCACTGTAATGAATGGTTGGAGCGAAAGAGTAAGGGTGGTTTGGGAGGGTAGCTTTGTTAGAGCTGAGAGTGACTGAGTATGCGAAAGAAGAGTCAAAGACTGCTTATTTAGCTCAAGTAGAAGGGCAAGGTTTATATACTACAGGAACCTGTTTGTACCTGTGTTGGACTATCCTACATATAGTAGATAAGAAGAAGTCCATAGAACTTCATAGAAGGATCATGTGATCAGGATATAAGTAGTGCCAAATGGCAAAAGAAGCTCTTATCTATGACGTCAGGTGCTTACTGATTGTCTAGTAATCTGAATAGTGTAAGTGGCCCATGTGGCAATGTAAGGGCCTAGAATTCCAGTAATAGGAATAGAAATTGGCAAAGAGAATACTGGATATTCTCAACACTCCTCCTCACTAGAAGATTACTTTGATGAAGGAAAGGTTATAAGCTTCAATGATGATCTTCCAGATAAAAACTTATCCTTGCCCAAGTTCTTTGTAAAGATATTGGCATACTGTTCATTTGTAGGAACGTAGAACAGTTGTATTTCTTTTTCAGAAACACATTCTCAAATATAATGGTTGTCCTTTTGGACATGCTTAGAGCGACCATCTTGAGTAGGATTAGTAGCCAAGAATATTGCGCCTTGATTATCGACGCATAGAGGGAAAGGCCCAAGTTGGAATCTGAATTCTTCATATAAATTACGGATCCATTGTAGTTGTTTAGCTACCTCAGTCATTCCACAATATTTGGCTTCAGTGGAAGATAGATGAACTGTTCGTTGTTGCCTGGATAACCATGAGATGATACCGTTGGCAAGATATATGCCATAACCAGTAGTTGAGTACGAGGTCTCAATATCTCCAGCCCAGTCAGTATCACAGTAGGCAATAAAGCCATTTCTTGTTCCTTCAGAGGAATATTGAATGCAAAGTTCTTTCGTAGTTGAAAGATATTGCACAATATGCAATGCCTTTTGCAAATGTTCCTCCATTGGATTAGCAGAGAATTGTGACATTTTAATGACAGAATAGGCTAGGTCTGGTTGAGTACCAAGCATGATATAAAGCAACAAACCTATAACAGATTGATAGCAAGTTCATAAGAAAGGTGAAGCTTCGCCTTGGGAAGGTCTTGGGTTGTATCCAGTGGGAAGAGGTACAGTTTTTCCTTTGCAGTTATCAAGAGCAAAGCGTTTTATGACTTTGTCTGCATAGAAAGATTGATCAAGAGAAATAGTCCGTTTCTTACAGTCTCTTGTAATCTGCATATCAAGATATTCCTTTGCTTCGCCAAGATCGCGAGATTCCCAGTGCTTCATAAAGGTCTTCTTGTGTCGTAAAAGAAGGTCTTTGTTACTACCAGTAAAAAGAGCATCATCAACGTAAGTGAGAATTATAATTATATCCTGACCACTGATTTTGTAGTAGGTACCAGGATCTGAGGTAGTCCTGGTAAATCCCATATCGATAAGGGATTTATGCAGCTCTTTGTTCCAGGAGAGCACAGCCTGTTTAAGTCCATAGATGGACTTTCTCAGTCGACAGACCTTTGTATCCTGGCCTTTGACAATGAAGCCTTCTGGTTGTGTAAGATAAATTTCTTCATCCAAATTGCCGTAAAGGAATGCAGTTTTTATGTCCAAAGCCTCCAGTTCCAAATCATGGAGGGTGGCTAATGAAAGGATGAGTCGCACCGTTTCAAACCTTGCTACAGGTGAGAAAGTGTCTTTATAGTCAATCCCGAATACCTGTGTAAAGCCTTTTGCAACAAAGCAGGCTTTATATCTACCATTGCTTTTGCGAGTGAATATCCATCGTCCAGTAATGGGTTTTCGACCCTTTGGTAGGTTCACTAGGTCCCAGACTTTACAATCCTTTAAGGAATCGTACTTCTCCTGACATGCAGCTCTCCAGAGTTTTTGCTCTGTAGGAGGTAGTTTCGCTATATCACAATACTGGTTAGGTATGTTAGTGACAACTGCTGCTAATGTCATATGATGACGTATCCATGAGTCCGAATACATCTGTCCAAGATCTTCTTTCTCATTAGTTGATCAAACATCTGGAGTCGTAGACATGGTTCGTTCATCTCGAATCGACATCATGGGTGGCTCCTCCTGAATTGGTGGTAGTCCTCTTAGTTCTTGTTCTATCTGCAAAGGTGGCTTAGCACCATATGTGTTGTTGGGTAAAAACCGCAGCATAGAAGGTCGAGCACTAAATCGTCTTTCAACAGGAGGACGTAGATTCGCTCTTGATTCCATCGTGGGATGATATTGATGAGGACGGGAGCAGAATTCAGGAAGTGGTTCATAAGAACCTTGACAAGAAGGAAGCCAGGTACGAGGACCAGAAGATGGTCCAACTGAAGGTTGATCTGAATTTTCTGGTTGGTCATCCTGAGGTTCAGGAGTCCAGAAATCAGGATCATAGGATGTTTGTGGATCCTCTTCAGTACCATATCATATATGTTGATGTCGTCTATCCAGAGAGGTTCGAAGGTGGGCATCAGTTGCAGTTTGTTTCTGCGGTTGAGGCATAGATAATGAGGTTCAGTAAGAAGAAGGACGTTCAGATGTTTCTCTTGATTCTTGTTGAGGAGAGTCGAAGAATAACGGACTTGGTTGTCTCATAGATCCATCAAGATTTCTGCGAGAGTTAAATATATCATCATCAGATCTTATAGATGGTGGAGAATAAGGAGGATGAGGAGTAGTCATTCAAGAATCCTGTTGCTCTCGGAGTTCTAGTTGATTGGGGTTAGGACCGCCAAATGGTTGAGGCAAGATCAGATGACCGCAAGATTCTGGATTCTTGGGTTTCTCTTGTTCCTCAGTAAGGTCGAGATGGGGTTCAAGGTTTTCAGGGATTGGCCTAGGTCCATCTGGTTCTTTTCTCGAACAGTAGGGAAAGATCTATTCATCAAATAAGGCAGTCTTCATAACAAAGACTTTTTGTCTGGTCATTGACCAAAAGCAGTAAGCTTTTGTGTTTGGTTCGTAACCAATAAAGACCATTTCCTCAGCACAAGGAGAAAGTTTGTCATTGCGCTATTCCGGTTGGATATGCACATAGGCTCTACAACCAAAGGTTCGGAAATAAGAGACATCAGGTTTTTTACCAATGAATATCTCTGAGGGAGTTTTCCAGTCAAGGCGGTGCATTGGTTGATGATTGTAGATATGCAATGCTGTTTCAGCAGCGTCTTGCCAGAAAGTTGAAGGTAGGCAAGCATGATGTTGCATTGCATTGGCTTTCTCCATAATAGTGCGATTAAATTGCTCCGCTCTTCTGTTCTGTTGAGGGATATGGGGAGTAGACATTTCATGAGTAACACCTTTGTTCGCAAAGAACGATTGTAGCCTTTTGGTCATAAATTCCCCCCCTCGATCAGAGCGTACAGAGGTTAGAGTTACACCTGATGTGGTCTCCACCCATGTTACCATGTTTTGAAAGTGGGTTGTGACATCACTTTTCTGGCACATAAATGCCAGAAGAGCATATCCACTAAAATCATCAATAAAAGTTAGGATATAAAGAGATCGGGATCGAGATTCTGTTGGGAAAGGTCCCATTACATCCATGTGAACTAACATCAGAGGACGACTAGCTCGTTTAGATGAGTCAGGATACGATGATTCTGACATTTTTCCTAAAGCGCATCCTTTGCAAGGAGGATTGGTTGCAGGTGGTGCCAAGGAGGGAATGCCCATGAGGTGTTTGTGGGCATGACGAAGTGCATTCTTGGACGTATGTCCGAGTCACTGGTGCCATAAGTGATAAGGATCTAGTCCTTCAAGGAAGTTGGCCTTGATGCTGGGTATGATCTGTGTTGACCGAAACCAGTGAAGATTGTTACCTGGTGACAAAGCAGTGGCCTGTATCACCAAGTCTCCCTTGTTGTTCAAGATCAGCAATTTATTTTTTGTGATCTCGCATTGGTAACCTTCTTTAGTAAGAGAGGGTACTGAAAGTAACCGGTGTCACACTTTTGGCGCATACCAAACTCCTTTTAGTACAAGAGATTTTCCTTTTATAGCACTGGGTTGGACAATAACTTTACTGGGTCCATACATGGAGATGGTTTGTCCATTTGCGACAGTGGCGGTCACCTCTTCATCACCAAGATGTGTGAAGTCTCCTTTAAAAGGAGTAAGGTGATCAGTACATCTGCTGTCAATCATCCAGTGTTTGGATTGAAAGTCTGATCCTGAAGGTTCAGTTCCCACCATATAAGCGTAAAAATCATTGGATTCATCTCGGTAATTGACGATATTGTCACCTACAGAATATCCAGGGAGTCTTTCCCCTGGCAGGTGTG
Organism: Phylloporus cf. nigrescens; assembly: GCA_038094575.1. Taxonomy (NCBI): domain Eukaryota; kingdom Fungi; phylum Basidiomycota; class Agaricomycetes; order Boletales; family Boletaceae; genus Phylloporus; species Phylloporus cf. nigrescens. Next base: position 31,671 of record JBBPTW010000038.1, on the reverse strand, counting down.
GAACAGCTGGTAAGGGCGTCACCCATTTCTTAGATACCAGAGAGTCTAGACGATCTATGTCGTCCAGGTGTCCATGACTTGAAGCTAATCCACCAAGGGATATGGTGGTTCCTTTCTTTTTCTTTTTTCCCTTCTTTGATGGTGATGATGCCTCAGCTACTGAAGGGGAGTTAGCAGAAGCGTGTTCAAAAGGGACAAAGGGACATATCCACATTCATGCCATTGTCCATCTCAAAGTCTTCCGGTTTGAGGTTAGAGATGTCAAGGTGGTTGTTGTAGAACAATAACAAGTCTACCTCTTCTTCAATTCCGTCCATCGGCACGAAGCCAGATCCATCCCAACAGAGGTTGGACGTTGAAGATCCTTCGACAGCATTGGTGAAGGTATCTCCTACTACTTCAGTCGCACGACCTTTACCCTTCTTGTCCTTCTGCCGAAGTCATTGCTCCTTGGCTTTCTGGAAGGTCGATTTCCTCCTTCTGACCTTCCTGAGGTTTCTTCTGGTATGGCTTCGATGAGGGGCCAGCACCAGAGTTGCTAGAGGACAATGGTCCTGCTTGTCGCTGTTGCGACCACTGCTGTTTGGCAGGTGGACCACATTTAATTATAGCAGACCTCGGAGTTTCGACTGTGGAGCCGATATGGGAGGAAAGGGAGTGTGTGGAGTGAAGGTCCACTTTGGCAAGAATCTTTTGAGTGACAAGTTCAATGGTGAAGTCACAAGGTTGGGTGATTTGTACCACGGTAAAGATGAGAGGGTAGTAGGAGTCGGGAAGACAAGAAAGGATAAACATGGCTTTGAATGAGTCTGGGAGGTTTAGACCAGCGCCGATGAGTTGGTCAAAGTGGGTCCTCATATTGTTCAGATCATCAGAGGCAGACTTCTCTCTGATGTTCATCCGGGAGATCCAGGAGAAGAGACGAAATTGTCCCAGAAGTCCGGAGGTTCTGAACAACATAAAAAGTCAGTCCCAAAGTCATTTGGTGACCGAAGGGAAGATGAGATTATCATCATCATCTGTAACGGTGAGGTCCCAGTCGTAATCGACATTTGTTTGTAATGAATCGGCTAGGGTAAGGGTGAGCATCCCACAAGCTCATCAATCAATAATCTTAAATTTCTTTTGATTATCGTTTTCGACGATCACGTGGGGATTGGGATGAGGAACCAATTGAAGGTTTTCCCAAGTGACAGCGCCTGATACAATGTCCCATAGTGAGTAGGACAAGAGAAGACCCTTGGTCTTTGTTGCTCAGAGAGCATATTCGTGGGTCCCAGAAAGGATAGGAATCCATTGGTATATGGAGGATTCAACCTTCAGGTTTGAGTCTGTAGGAAGAGACATATTGTATCTGTTCCAAAGACTTTGTCAGCAAGACTTTCATTAATAATATAATCAAATAAGGAAAAAGAACTCGTCTTAGGAGATGGAGGCAACGGTATAAGATGAGCCACTGGTGTAAACACCGGATTAACCAGTTTTAAAACTGGAGTGTGAATCCCAGATAATTGATGTACAGGAGAAAAAGCTCCTGGCATCTGCGGTGTTGGAATCCCGGAGGATAGCAGTAAGGCTATCTGAGTAGGTGTTAGTGGGGATGTATACTTCCTTCCATACCAAGGTTGTTTCCTGTACCATTCCATCTGTCATTGCTGTTTCTTCCCAAAAAGAGAAGTTTGAAGGGTTTCCCACTTTAATCAGCTATGTTCCTTTTTCTCCATTTCTTTTAAGGGTTTGATAGTAGCAGATTCTCAATACCAAGAAGGCATCGGTCGATTGGCATGATCCTGAGAATTATATTCTATTGCCTCAAAATAATGAGGGTTGGGAACAGTTGTATCCCATAGAAATTCAATTGATACTGGTACATCAGGAGAGTTATGATTAATATATGGAAAACATATGAGTTTCCTAGGAACACAACAGTTGATTGATAAAAAGGAATTGTACCTGCCGTCATCAACATCGCGGTTTAAGGAATATCTACAACCATGAGGTAAAGGAAAAGAAGGAGAAACCGCCACACTAAGTATTTTTAAGGCTTTAGAGAAGCCACCTATGTTGTTCACCTTCCACTGCAGCAAGTTGATGCATTCTTCACCCATCTTGTCCAGCAAGGACTTCTCATATGGTGTGAGCGGAGAGGTCATCTGTGTGGTTTTTAATTAGCCACTGTAGCAGATGAATACCTTGCCATCTTTCTCCAGAAATGGATTTGTAAAAGCGTGGCGGTGTGCGAAGTAATTAAAGAATTGCTTCGTGGGAACGTGGCCAGGAAGTCAAGCATGAGGATCGTCCTGTAGAGAGATCCGACAGTTCTTCTTCGTGTCTATAATCATCGATTTTACTACCTCCAAGTGCGCAGGTGTATTTTTGAAATCGAAGAAATGGGAGGAAAAAACTTTGAAACCTTGATTATGGGTGAGGATGGCGGAACAGGCAGATCCAATTGGCTCTTGGAAGGGCCAACCAGCAGCTTCGTATATAGAGTGAAGCGTTTCACCTTTGAAGGTAAATGCATCTACCTGTAGGCGATTGCTCGCCTTTGTCTCTACCAGGTTCAGTTGAACCGGTCTCGACATCCTCTGTGAATAAATGAGCTCATCCTTACGCATCCGACTCATGGTGTGAATCGGAGTTGGACCCTTCGTGCCCATCTCTAAGAGCGATGGAATCCATGAGCACCTGTTCAGGTGATGAGAGAAGGTCTCATTGGTTTCGTCATTGAGGAGGACATGTCATTTCTCAGTCCTGCGGGAGATAGGGGTTGTAGAAAGTGGCGGTGTGGAACTGGGGAGCGTTGCTCGGACCCAGTTCCTGCAGAAGAAGGATAATGGCTGCCAGAGGTCCATCACGATTCTGATACCTGAGGCCATCGTAAGAAGGTTCGGCGGCAAAGGGATTCAACAGCAGTGACTTCGCTCCTATGGTAAGCCAACCAAGAATAGGACCATATCACATACTGTTATTTACACCTTAAGCCATGATTGTTGGGTTGATGAGGCCCATAAACAAATCATGACTGACCTGGGTGTACTGTCCTCTCTGGCCCACCAATGGTCTCTCACCTAGTTAAAGGCAAGTCACCAGAGATGACCACAGCTCGCTGTGAATCACTGCTCAGTTTCCCATTACCTAAGAGCTCTCGCTCTTTCGGCCCACCAGGTCTTGCCTTTACGGGGCTCCAACCCAACCTGTCCCTTCTCACAGGAAGACTAACCAAGATAACATTGCAAAGCCTCTGATCAGAGTATCACCCTCATTGCAGGTATCCCAGGGGTGTCCTGTCTACACCTAGCAAAAGGCATAGTCAGATGGTTTTTCAACGGGTCAATTCTAGCTTCTTCCCCTGTTTCTGCACTCTCTACAGACTGCTAGGTGACGTGGCTTCCATTGGGGAGAGATGGCATTGTATGCTGGGGCCGGAGTTGGTGATTGAGATATAAAAGGAGGAGGGAGAGGCGGTAATTCAATCGAAGTCCGTTCTGTTATGATGAATGGATGGATTTGATGGTCAGCAAGGTTTTGGCTGTGTTGCCGAAGAACTGTGCTGTGTGTATGGTAACAATAAGAACCATGCTCAATTCCTTGTTGATAGAGAGGGCAGGGTACGAAAAGCAGTACACCTGGTGGTATAGTGTCGTTCTCGATTATTCGTCTGTTGTTTAAATGAATGTTGCCATCAAGTAGAATCATGGGGTAGTTATGAAAGAGGGGAGGATCCACTGCTGGAGTAGTCTCAACAGCGGGTTGTCGCTCGAAGCTAGGGCTTGACGCAGCAACCTGGGATTGTGGCTCAGAGAAGCAAGAAGAGGGCTGGGGAGAGGGCACAGGGTCTTCTGAAGAAGTACTAACCAGTGCAGGTAATCTGCGGAAAAGGACGTGAACGTCCCATCGGTCAGTTCCTAGTCGATCTGTAGTATAGAACCGAATAGGATCAGGAGTCTCGGCATTAAGCCAGTTCCGAAGGAAAGCCCAGAGGGCAGTCCTAAGGATCTCCTCTGCGTCATCTGTACCAACTCCAGGAGTAATGAAGAAGGTAAGTCGCACAATGGTGAACAATATCAGTCCAATAAAACACTGAGCCCAACCAACCATCTGCTTGTCAGTGAAAGGCATTGTATCGCGAAATAATGACGTTCTTAAGACAGAGCAGGGCTCATAACCTATCGAGACAGTATATGTCCCGATGGCGCAAACAGGAGAGGATTATGTACAGTGAAGGATACTCACTGTAATGAATGGTTGGAGTGAAAGAGTAAGGGTGGTTTGGGAGGGTAGCTTTGTTAGAGCTGAGAGTGACTGAGTATGCGAAAGAAGAGTCAAAGACTGCTTATTTAGCCCAAGCAGAAGGGCGAGGTTTATATACTACAGGAACCTGTTTGTACCTGTGTTGGACTATCCTACGTATAGTAGATAAGAAGAACTTCAGAGAACTTCATAGAAGGATCATGTGATCAGGATATAAGTAGTGCCAAATGGCAAAAGAAGCTCTTATCTATGGCGTCAGGTGCTTACTGATTGTCTAGTAATCTGAATAGTGTAAGTGGCCCGTGTGGCAATATAAGGGCCTAGAATTCCGGTAATAGGAATAGAAATTGGCAAAGAGAATACTGGGTATTCTCAACACAGGGGTTCCTTGGTAAGGTTGGTAGAGTGAGAAGGTGTTGCTATGAGAAGACCTGAGCACAAATGGACAAGTCTGGTCAATTCCAGACTCGTAAGTGAAGCAGATGTGTAGTTTCTGGTACCAGATAGCATACTGGATATGGCGGATAGAACGAACAGCGACAAAGACAAAAGACAAATGATGAGAGAAAGCGTCACAAAGACTCGAAGACAGAGTCTGACACTTAGTGAGACAAACAATGGGGTGCAAAAACCTGTCCATTTGGAACAAGGTACAAGATTTTTATAGTCCGGGCATACCCTGCAACTAAGTAAGGTATAGATGACAATAAAGTGACAGCATCAGTCAAATGCCAACAGTATCAAGAAACAAAATATGAAGTTAGAATATAAGTGACAGCTCGAGTCCAGTGACGGTGATATCAAGGTATGAAGTGAGATGAGATATGACCTGAACTCAATAGAGAGAATAAACATACGAAGAGCTCATGGACCATGCAGGTATACGAAGACTGATTAGTCCATACAGTGGTCGATAAGTCTATATAAGTAAGAGAGAAACAAAATAAAAAATAAAACATAGAAAGCGGAATAAGTGACCAGATGTATGACCAGATAGTATACTGGATATGCAGTCCGGTGTTAGTCCAGTATCAGAATAAACAGATATATACTTGATTGTGAGCAGATAGACATGGGGACACAGGGAGACATCTTGAGGGATGGGTAGAACTCTTTATGACCTAGAGAGGTGGGGAAAACAACATCTGCAAACATAGGAAGCAGTAAGCTCCTACACTGTCCCACAGAATCTTCAGGACCCCTCTCTAAATCCAACTTGATTGATTCCACATATGTTTCCAATCGATTTTGCTTCTTTTCATCAGTCAACACACCATGGTCAAGTCCTCTCAACTTGATCAGACGCCTCATGCATGTACCCTCTCTTCTCAGATCTGTTAGTTCCTCTAATCTCTATACTCTCCCTGTGAAGATGCCACCACAAATCCAATCAACAGTTGAAGTCAATGAGAACATCACCTCCCGGAGAATGCAGAGATCACATCATTGCTTCTGCTGCAAAGTATGAGATGGGTCTGGGAGTGAAAGGTGGAACAATGATGGTTACCTCTTCAAAATATTTGTCAGGAGTATAACCCATGTGTCCCACAGGTTGGACTTGAACATCTCAGTGTCAATGATAACATTGATGGTGTGCTTTGCATATATTGCAAGTAATAATCAAGTGCTCTAAATTCGAACCCCAATGGTTTTGGTTTTAGATGGGCTGACTGTTGTTTCCTTTCCTATGATCACTTAGGTTCTGCTACTTCAGCAAAACATCTCAGTGGTCGATGCATCACACGTTTCCAATTAGAAGGCTGGCTAGATTCCATATTATGATAAGCTGCCAAAGAGATCGCTGTTACCTTTGGCCTCCCTGCTCATGGTAAGATCCAATGCATCTGGCCTTTAATTCCACAAGCAAATGAGCAGTGAAACATAGCTCAAGAACAACTCAAACTAATCGATTGTGATCACAAACCTACTTAGGTCAACTATACTTACATAGTTCAATCACTACACTATTTCCTTAGACCAGTGTGCCTTGGGATCCATGTGCATGTCCCAGGCCTTCAGTGGCCTGCCACTGCCCTATCCACCCCTTGGCAGGTGGTTGTTCTTCAAGAGAGCATTTTCCCCTGAAAAGGTAACAGTTTCTTATGGCAAAAGTTGTAGCCCCTTTGTTGAATGCATAGTATCATATCCAGATAACTACAAAAGTTGCTGCTTCTTCCAAGTCACCCTTGGTCTGATGAACAGTCATTGGAGATGTGGCTGTATGAGACTAGATTGAACAAGCCCTTTAGGCCAACAATGCAGTTTCATCAACTCAAATCCCATAACTATTCCATGGCAATACTATAAGTTGCCTTTTTCCCTTGATCATCCCATGATCAATTTCATAGGTGGCACCAGGTTCTTACTTTTTGCCTGGTATGAGTTAGGCCCAGTCTTCATTAAATAGCATATTGATCTCAATTGCTCAATAGCAGAGATGTTATATGGGCTAATAAAGTAGTCCATTTCTTCTGGCTCTCCAGGTGCTTGACTGATCATTTTGTGCATGGAAAATAAATTACATGGCTGTGAAGCTAGTGGACAACATCTTACATGATATACAGTGACCTCCAAAACCATTGCAATACTAATTTTAATAGCAGTGTGCGAAGCACACTGCAAGCACTTGTGGGAATTTCACTTAGCTTTAGTCAGACAAATTATAGTACAAACTCTTGGCTACAAATAGACCCTTTGGTTATGTGATTTGGACCAGTAGATGTGAAGATATGTATACTACAAATCAACAATATCATTGCAATAGTTTTGCATCTTTCAATTTAAGTATAAAACTATAATAAAGGCAAAGGATATTGGACTATATTTGCTTATATAATCAATGATATACATGCAAACATTGTGTCTGAGTTTGAAAAAGCTTACATACACATTTGTTTCCACCATTTATTATCATTTATTAATATTAGCTATTAATACTCTAATTGTTACGACTTGGTCTTTTCTTTTCTTGCTTACTATTGCAACGTATCTGATTGGACCCTATTTCTTTCCATCGATGACTCATCACCCTTCCACGATGTTCTATTACATTCCATTTGCTTCATCATCGATTAACCTACCCTTATCTCCCTATGCTTACCAATACTCATTCCACAATGTTCTATGACCTTCCATAGCTCAGGTATATAAACCTTCGTTCCATACCCTGTACCTCTAAGCTAGAGCTCCTTTGTATCTCCACTCTTGGAATACATCGTATCCTCGAAACCCCCTCAGAAGCATCTCACGACGTATCTCGAACCCTTGAACCCTTGAACCCTTGAACTGACCTTAGGGTCCTCTTCGTGTGTCTTCGTCCTACACTTGAGTGGATGCTCTTTCTTGAACCTCGAATCTTTGAGAGAGCTATTACAAAGGGCTGCGCTCGTCCTTATCCAAGGCCAAGTGTAACAAAAGCTCTAGCTTATACCCTTGAAAGGCTACCTTCGAGTAAGCCCCACCATATCTCAACCACAGAAACCCCAAGACCCTCGCTGGACTGCTCCCAGAGAGCAAGACCAGAACTCCTCTGACCAAGAATCTGAAGAACGCTTCAGAATCTTCGACAACTCACCATCGCCCACTGATCTACACCTCCCCTCCTCTGCTGAACTAGCCAGCACCACCTCCCTCGCCCAAGAACTCACCCACACCTTGAATATCCCCAGGGCCCCTACCCCACCATCACCAACCCCAGTTGTCCGGACCGACCCCTTCCTGGCCTTCAGACGACCTGACTCTCCTGTTCCCCCCACCCTTCGAACTTCCCCTCGCACCATGACTTCCAAAGTCACTGAACTCCGCATTGCCTCCCCGGAACACTTCGATGGCAAGGCCTCCAGGGCCGTCCCCTGGATTACAGCCATCATCTTTTACCTCACAGTCAACAAAGAAGTCTACAACACCAACGAAAAGAAGATTATCTTCACCCTCTCCTACATGACCAAAGGCTCAGCAGCGACCTGGGCCAACACCTTTCGCCTAAACGCCCTCTCGGGCTCCAACCTCAACTTAGGAACCTTCAATTCCTTCATAACCAAATTCAGAGAAACCTTCGAAAGCGGCGATACCATCGCAGCTGCCCTTGCCTGGCTCTCCTCTACCAGGATGCATTACAACAAGCTCCAGAGAGAGTATGAACCCCCCATCACCGAATACAATGCCCTCTTCAAGGACCATGCTAGCCAAGCAAAGACTACCGACCAGAACATCCTGATCGGTTTCTACTCAGCCGGAATACCCACCAAGCTGATGACCAGGATCTTGACACTTGACACCGTTCCCTCCACCCTTGACGAATGGTGTTTGAAAGCCGTCACCTTCCACAGCAGGTTCAAACAAGCAAGGGCCAATGAAGAACAAAACCGAGACCCCAATAGACCAAACTCCTACCAGTCATACTCGGAACACAAGAAACCCGAAAGGGACCCAAATGCCATGGACGTCGACGCTGTCAAGGTGAAGAAGTTGACTCTGGAAGAGAGGAAGCGATACATCAAGAAAGGACTCTGTTTCCACTGCAGGAAAGGAGGCCACCTCAGCTCCACCTGCCCGAACTTCCCCTCTTCCTCGAAACCGCGTGTCAGTCGCGTCGAAAAACCAAAGGAAGATCTCCCAAAGCTTGTGGAGATGGAATCTGATGACGAAGACACCGTAGCAAGAATCTCCTTCTCAGATTTTTAAATCGGAGGGCTCGAGCAACGCGAACCCCCTCCACTTCTTGTAAAGCTGTAACTGTATCTACATCCTCGAAATCTATTAAGATCCCCCTTCAGCTTGTAGATCCCTCACATGCCATGAAAACCGTCGACACTTGAGCCCTAGTTGACTCTGGGGCTGACCTCAACTGCATCGACTGGCAGTTCATCTGAAAAAACCGCCTCCCCACCCAACGACTCGACTCCCCTATCCCAGTACGAAACGTTGACTCCTTGCCTAACAATAATGGAAATATCTGCTACACCACCACCTTATTTACAAACATTGAAGGAATCGCCCAGAAAACCCTATTCTATGTCATGTCCTGTGGAAACCAAGACGTCATTCTTGGACTCCCCTGGCTCTGACTTTCCAACCCCTCCATCGACTGGGAAAGACAAACCCTATCCCTCAGTGAGAAACTCAACCAGTCCAAGGAACTATACTCCGAATTCATCTCAGATTCGTCCAGGCACAGCAACTCCCCTGGATACTACAAAGTTCCCCCCTCCCCTCCGAAAACCATACGAACCACCACCGCTGATGCGCGACTCTATGAATACCTCCACTACGAAACAGAACAACAGTACCTCAGAAGAGCCATGGACAACCGCTGCATCCACCGAATTATTCGATGTGGCTCTAGGTTCCTCCCTGCAGGATCCCCTGTCATTGCTAAGCTCACCACCGCCACTGAGTTAGCAGCTGCGGCTGAAAAAGCCAAGCCTAAACCAGTCCTCCCTCTCGAATACTCCGAATTTGCCTTGGTATTCTCTGAGACTGAAACCCAACACCTCCCACCCACTCGTCCCTACAACCATGAAATCAACCTTGACAACTCCTTCTCTCCTAAAATAGGGAAGCTCTACCCCCTCTTCCCCGAGGAATGAAAAGCCACCAAAGATTTCCTTGACGAAAACCTCAAACCAGGAAAGATCTGCCCTTCAAACTCCCCCCAAGCATTCCCCTTCTTCTTCGTCAAAAAGAAGGATGGCAAACTCCGACCCTGCCAAGACTACAGATACCTCAACAAACACACCACCAGAGATGCCTACCCACTCCCACTGATCTCCGACCTCATCGACAAGCTCAACGGAGCCAAACTTTTCACCAAGTTCGACGTCCGATGGGGCTACAACAATGTCCGCATAAAAGACGGACACCAATGGAAAGCGGCCTTTGTCACCCACAAAGGCCTCTTCGAACCCCTTGTCATGTTCTTCGGTCTGACCAACTCCCCTGCCACGTTCCAACGATTCATGAACGACTCCTTCAGGGATATGATTTCCGAAGGATGGCTCGTCATCTACATGGATGACCTCCTCATCTTCTCTCCAGACGAAGCCACCCACACTGAACGAACCAAGCACGTCCTCGCCTGCCTCCAGGAACTCGACCTCCATCTAAAGCTGGAGAAGTGCACCTTCGCCTCTCCCAAAGTCGAATACCTCGGAATGATTGTCAAACCAGGCCAACTCGCCATGGATCCAGTCAAGCTTGATGGAATCGCTAAATGGCTCACTCCCACAAAAGTCAAGGATGTTCACTCCTTCCTTGGCTTCACCAACTTCTACTGACGATTCATTTCCGACTACTCCACCATCGCCCACCCCCTCATTGACCTCACCAAAAAGAACCTCACCTGGAAATGGACCGACCCCTGCCAACAATCCTTTGAAAACCTCAAATGTTTCTTCCTCGAGAAACCGGTCCTCCACCTCCCAGACCTCACTAAACCCTTCACCCTCGCAACGGACGCCTCTAAATTCGCCTCTGGAGCCATCCTCCTACAAACCGACGTTAATGGTGACTGGCACCCCTGCTCCTACCTCTCCCAATCGTTCTCGCCCACCGAGCAAAACTACGATATCTACGACAGAGAGCTCCTGGCCATACTCCATGCCTTGAAAGCCTGGAGACACTATCTCCATGGCTCCTCCTTCTCCGTCCAGGTCTTCACCAACCACAAAAACCTGACCTACTTTCGCAAGGCCCAACATCTAAACTGCCGCCAAGCCAGATGGCTTCTTGACCTTGCCGACTTCAACCTCAAGATGGTTCACATCCCTGGAAAACTCCTCTCTGGCCCTGATGCCCTTTCCCGCCGCCCTGACTTCCTTCCTGAAAATGAAACCGACAACAAGGGAACCGTCCTGCTCCCCCCCTCCCTCTTTGTGTGAATGATCGACGCCACACTCTCCAACCGCATTGCCTCCTCCTTGAAAGAAGATCCCCTCGTCCTACGTACCCTCCAAGGCATCAATGAAGAAATGCCCCCCTCCCTCCGTGCCCGCCTTAGTGACTGGCAACTTGCCAAAGGCATTCTCACCTACAAAGGCCACACTTATATCCCTCCCGATGAATCCCTCCGTCGCTCTGTCCTACAACGCTGCCATGACCACGAAACTGCCGGTCACCCTGGCTTCCTTAAAACCTGACAGCTTGTCTCCGCTGAATTCTGGTGGCCCGGACTTCCCCAATACGTCCGAAAGTACATTGAAGGCTGCGCCACCTGTCAGCAAAACAAAGTAAACACGCACCCCACTGTCCCTCCCCTCATGCCCATCCCCTCCTCCTGCACCTGCCCCTTCCAACAGATCTCCTGCGACCTCATCACCGATCTTCCCGTCTCCTCTGGTTTCGATTCTTTATTAGTCGTGGTGGACCACGGACTTACTAAGGGGGTAATTCTCTGCCCAACTAAAAAAACAATAACCGCCGAAGGAATAGCCTCCCTTTTCTTTCACAAAGTCTACATTCGCTTCAGCCTCTACAATAAGATCATCTCTGACCGAGGCCCACAATTCGCATCCACCTTCGCTAAAGAGCTCGGACACCTCCTAAACTATGACCTCTCCCTCTCTATCGCCTACCACCCCCAAACTGACAGAGAAACAGAACGCGTCAACCAAGAAGTAGAAACCTATCTCCACATCTTCTGCGGAAACAACCCTGGATCTTGGACTGATAAGATCTCCCACGCCGAATTCACCCACAATCACCGCCCTCATTCCATCACCAACAAATCCCCGTTCTACCTCATGATGGGCTACGAACCTCGAGCCCTTCCCTCCGTCCTCGCCAATACCTCCCTTCCTGCGGTAGAAATCCGCCTTCGAGAACTATCTGCCGCCTGAAACGAAGCCTTGGCCGCTCACGAACTCGCCCGCCAAGTAATGTCCTCACACAACAAACGAGGCTTTTCCCCCTTCTCCAAGGAAGATAAAGTGTGGCTTGAAGCCCGCAATCTCCACCGCTCCATCGCAAACCCAAAATTCACACCAAAACGAGAAGGACCCTTCCTTATCACCAAGGTTCTATCTCCAATCACCTACCAACTACGCCTCCCCAAAACCTGGAAGATCCACCCCATATTCCATGTCTTCCTGCTATCTCCCTATCGTGAAAACGACGTACACGGCCCGAACTTCCCCTCACCTCCCCCTGACCTTATCGAAGGAGAAGAGGAATATGAAATCAAAAAGATCCTATGCCACCACGGAACTCCATCCTCCCGCATGTTCCTGATCTGATGGAAAGGATACTCCACTGAAGAAGACTCCTGGATCCCAGAACGGAACCTGAAACATGCCAACTCTGCCCTAAAAAACTATAAAAATCTTTACCCTTCCGTCTTCTCCCCCTCGCAGCCTTCTAACCAACACCGCACCACCAAATGCCCTAAACCATAAACATGTCTCTCTCCTCTTGTCTTTCTTCCATCTCTATCTCTTCCCCTTCGTCGTTATCCACTTCTACCCTACCTTCAGAAAATTCTACCTTAGTTGCTTTGCCCTCCCCCATTGCATCTACCCCCTCTGAACGCTCTATCGTCTCCATTGACATCCCCATCTATGGGGAACACCTTTGCCAGGACCCCTTCCCTACCCAGGACTATGTAAGCCGCCTCCATGACAACCTTGTTGATGCCTCCCTCGCCATCCTCATCTGCTCCCATCTGAGCATGGGCTCCCCCCTCTATGCCTCCTACCTCGCCTATTTGCAGAACGAACGTCTCCTCTTGCTCGCCCAAGAGTTGAGGCAGAGGACAGCCACTTCCCCTGCGTCCTATCGCATGGAATCCATCTATAACATCACCAATGGACACCTCCACCTCGTCCTGTTCCAACTTGGGATGGGAGAATTCCTAGACGACTTGCAGTGCTACCAACAAGAGATGGACGATGCCCTCGTCCTCCATGTACCCTCACCACGCGTTCCCACTCTGGAAGCCTCCTCCGCCCCCCCTTCCACAGCCGAAGATGCCGCCTGGCAATGAACCGAAGCATACTGGACTGGACAAGGGGGATCCTATCCCATCAACCCCTCCCACCACCGCTACTCCGAAGCATGCTTCCATTGCCACCGCCTTGGCCACCGAAGGGTGGACTGCACTTACTACATGTGCCCTTCCTGCCTCAGGACCACTCCTGGACACCCCCAAAACTGCTGCCCACTCCATCGTCCACCCGCTCCTCCCTCGCCTTCCACCTCCTCCTCCTCCCATTCCTCCCATCGCTCTTCTCATTCTGCCCGCATCTCCACCAGTGGCCAACGACCCCCTCTCCACTCCACTCGCCGAAGTGCCTCCCCTCGTCGCACCCCATCCCCCTGCGAGGAACCTTTTGACAAGACCGCCGAGGCTAACATGACAGGCTCCCCTGGCCCCTCCTACTCCCAGTTCTAGGTAGTCTTCGTCATAGACTCGACATACTAAGGGGGTAATGTTACAACTCGGTCTTTTCTTTTCTTGCTTACTATTGCAACGTATCTGATTGGACCCTATTTCTTTCCATCGATGACTCATCACCCTTCCACGATATTCTATTACATTCTATTTGCTTCATCATCGATTAACCTACCCTTATCTCCCTATGTTTACCAATACTCATTCCACAATGTTCTATGACCTTCCATAGCTCAGGTATATAAACCTTCGTTCCATACCCTGTACCTCTAAGCTAGAGCTCCTTTGTATCTCCACTCTTGAAATACATCGTATCCTCGAAACCCCCTCAGAAGCATCTCACGATGTACCTCGAACCCTTGAACTCTTGAACCCTTGAACTGACCTTAGGGTCCTCTTCATGTGTCTTCGTCCTACACTTGAGTGGACGCTCTTCCTTGAACCTCGAATCTTTGAGAGAGCTACTACAAAGGGCTGCACTCGTCCTTACCCAAGGCCAAGCGTAACACTAATCTAGTCAAATATTAATTAACTTGGCAAGTGCAATGCTTCCAAAATGGTTTTTCATGGCCTTATCATGAATAAATATCACTTCAAGTCATTTCTCAGCTACCAGAAGTATGTTAATGTCACATAACACATATAATCTGCTTTAAATTATTAATATACTGTTTATCTTATATGCTTTTATAAATCAGGAAGTGTTGTTACATAGATAATATAGCTGCCAAATATTGCCTTTAAGTCCCTCTAATCATTCCTATGTCAATTTTAGATACCACATTCTCATATAAGTTTAAAATCTACCTATAAGTTAGAATATGATTTTGATATCATAGTGATATGCTTTATTACTAATGTTTTTCACATGCATATATTTTATCTGGGTAATGTATTATGATTCTATGTGACTATAAAGCATATTACTAATTGTTTATAATCTCAATCTCACCAGAAGAGATAAATTCAGACATGCTTTAGATTATTCTTTGATTATAATATTTGTAATGCTTGCTTACAAGTTTAAATTAATGGAATGGGTTCAGAGACTCCAAAAGCAAATTCACATAAGGTAATTGTTACTTAAATGTTATTTTTCATCTTATAAAAGTAGATAGAATCAATAGTCTATGAAAAATTAAAATGTAATAGAATATATATTTCAACTTTAGCTTTCTTCTGGTGGTTGGAAAATGACTTGAAGTAATATTTATTCATGATAAGGCCATGGAAAACCATTTTGGAAGTATTGCACTTGCCAAGTTAATTAATATTTGACTAGATTAGAATATTAACAGCTAATATCAATAAATGATAATAAATGGTGGAAACAAATGTGTATGTAAGCTTTTTCAAACTCAGACACAATGTTTACATATATATCATTGATTATATAAGCAAATATAGTCCAATATCCTTTGCCTTTATTATAGTTCTATACTTAAATTGAAAGATATGAGATTATGTTATATATTCCCACAATTGCTCAATTTATATATGTGGCAATGTGCCTACCTGTGCAGGCTGTTGTTGGATAACAAATTGAATACTTTCATTACTGCATAGCAATGCAATGTACAGTATGTACATATAGTGGCTCCCAAAACTGTTCCAATATTTAACCTTAATGTAGTGCATGAAGCACACTGCAATTACCTGTGGGAATTTCGCTTAGATGTAGTGGAATAAATAATAGTACACACCCCTGGCTACCTGCTGGTCATTGGATCATGTGATTTGGTTCAGATATGACAGAGATATGACCATTTCAAAATAGTAACTATATTGGAACAGTTTTGGGACTTTCAGATATAGTTAGGATATTTGGTATCTCTAGTACTTGGTATATCCTCCTTTGGCTTTGATCACTGCCTCAACCCTCCTAGGCATGCTCTCAATCAACTTTTGATACTCCTCAACTGGTATTCCCTCCTATATCTCCTAAATTCTCTTTCATAATTTCAAAATTCCATTAGGGGGATGTCCATACTCTGCAAGCCTTCTCTTGAGGTAACCCCAGAGATGTTCAATGGGATTTAGGTCAGGGAACTGTGCAGGCCACTTCATAGTCTGGAAATCCTACTCCTCTAGCCAGTTCTTGACCTTGCAGATATGCTTAAGATCATTGTCTTGCTGAAAGATGGTATCAGAAGGATTGAGACCATAATACCCCAGAGTATTGAGGAGTTCATCCTTCAAAATCTGTAAGTAGAGATCCCCATTCATCCTACCATCAATCTTGACAGCATAGTCAACTCCCTCCCAGGTCATACAACCCCATACTATCATAGAACTACCTTCAAATTTAACAGTTTCTTCCACAAGCCTATCACTAAGGCCTTCACCTGGCTTTTTTCACACCCACTTGTGCCCATCTGACCCTAAACAATTAACTTTAGTCTCATCTGACCAAATTATCCTTTTCAATCATCCACAGTCCAGTCCTTATGAGCATATGCATAGTTCAAACAAGCCTTGCAATGTTTGACAGAAAGAAGAGGGCATTTAATCTTAACTATAGCCTTTATGCCAGCTTTTTTCAGGTGGTGGCAGACAGTATTAGAATGGAGAGACTGGGTGATAATATTGGAGAGGGATTTGGCCACCTAAACTGCATTCTCTGCCTTGAAACTAGAGATTAAACAAATAGCATGATGAACGTCAGTAGAGGAAAGCTTTGATAAACAGCCTTCAATAGACTTCTGAAGTCCAGAACATTCCTTGGAACAGAGTCTAGAGATGGTAGCAATACCAAGACCAGTACTAGAGGCAATAAAGTGGACAGAATTGCCAGCATCAAGTTGGGAGAAAATAGTATTCTTCTGAGTAGTAGAGAGGGATCACATGATGGTAGTAGTTAAAAGTAAAGAGTTACAGTGGCTCAAAAAACTGTCTGAATATTTGCATGTTTTGCACTAAACACAATGGTCTGCAATAACCACTAAATCTAGCCATAATATCTTGATATATCAAATATAGTACTTACTCTTGGCTTTCAATAGATATAAGAATTAAGTTATTTGAATAAGAGTTGATGAAATGGCAGCCATTTCAAAATGATGACTTATTCAGACAATTTTTTGACTTAAAGTTTTAATTACATATATTGGACCCTAGCATGCTGTAAATTGATTACATCTCTTTGGTAATGCTTCTATTATGTCACCTTTATATAACTAAATTCCAGACACTATATATACACCCCATCATTTCTTACTAATTTTCCCATCATTATCATGAAAGCCATCTCCACCTTTCAAAGGAACAACATTATTTCTCTTTCCTCTATGGGCCTTTTCTCTAGGAAGATTGCTGTTCAAACTGGTCTAGGGAAGTCCACAGTATGTGAGGTCCTTTAGGAACTTCAAACAGAAAGCCCTAGACTTCATGGTGGCTGTCCTTTAAAACTTACTTCTACCAATAAAGGGGCTATTGTTTAACAAATCATTACTGGCAAGGCCAAAAATGCTGTTAATGCCACTCAATTTATCAATTCCATTATTAATACTCCTGTTTGTTCCCAGACAGTGAGCAATACCCTTAAAGAAGCCTCTCTCAAAGCTGTGGTGAACAAGAAAAAGCCTCTACTCTCTCAAGGACATAGAAAAAAAGACTTGCCTTTGCTTACAAGTATCAACATTGGACTGTGGAGGACTGAAGGAGAGTCATATGGTCAGATGAGACCAAAATCAATAGGATTGGATCAGATGGGCAGGAATATGTGTGGAAAAAGAAAGAAGAGAGATTGATTGCTAGAGAGATTAAAGATATAGTGAAGTTTGGAGGAGGTTCATTGATAGTATGGGGTTATATAGGGTGAAATGAAGTTGGGATCTCAAGTGAGGTGGAGGGAAGAATGGATGCTGAGCAATATGTGGCAATTTTGAAAAAGGGGTTATTGCAAAGCATGGAGGAATCTGGAATTTCAAATGAAGACATTATCTTTCAACAGAATAATGATCCCAAGCATATCTCCAGGAGAGCTCAGAAGTGGTTTGAAGAGCAGGAAATCAAGCTTCTGGATTGGCCTGCACAATCTCCAGACCTCAATCCTATTGAACATAGTTGAAATCACCTCAAAAGGTGCTTATCAGCCTATGAAAGTGCTTCTATAGGGGTTTATCAACTATGGAATAGGGTGGTAGAGGAGTGGGGAAAGATTTCTGTGAAACAGTGTCAGAAATGGATAGAGAGTATGCCTAGAAGGATTGAAGCAGTTATTAAGGCCAAAGGAGGTCATATCAAGTATTAAATACTCAAATATATATATAGTCAAAAAATTGTCTGGATAAGTTATCATTTTGAAATGGCTGCCATTTTATCCACCCTTATCCAAATGACTTAATTCTTATATCTATTGAAAGCCAAGAGTAGGTACTATATTTGATGTACCAAGATATTATGGCTAGATTTAGTGGTTATTGCAGACCATTGTGTTTAGTGCAAAACATGCAAATATCCAGACAGTTTTTTGAGCCACTGTATGTAAATATTTTCAAACTCAGATATGATGTTTATATGTGTACATTTGTTTGTAGCATAACACAATAACAACTATATTCATTCTTCATTGATATCCTATAGTTCATATCAAAAGTCCCAAAACTGTTCCAATATAGTTACTGTTTTAAAATGATTATATCTTTGGCTAATCTCAACTAAATTACATGATCCAATGACCAGCAGGTAGCCAGGAGTGTGTACTATTATTTGTTCTACTACATCTATGCGAAATTCCCACAGGTGATTGCAGTGCACAAAGTGCACTGCATTAAGGTTAGATATTGGAATGGTTTTGAGAGCCACTGTATAGGAGATTATTTCATAGCTGGCATATGGAAGGCATATAAATAATACTAATGGTCCTGGAAAACTTGAAGGTAAATAGTAGTATAGGATATCAAATCCAACATGAAGCCCAAGATTCTTCAAACAAAGATTTATCAATGCTAACCTGGAATTGCCTGTTTGGAGATATAACTAATGTAGGAGTGGGAAAAAAAAAGGATTTTCTATTCCAGGGTGCTTTCCAGCCAAAGTAAGCTCCATAAGAAGATTGAATCCAACCATTTTCTTCAAAAAGACTGTCAAAGGATTCAAAGGACTAAATATCCCATGCTTGAACAAAATCACATGCCTCAAAGATAATTCTATTGCCATCAGGTGAATATGCAACAGAGCAGATTGCAGATGTGTTTCCCTGGAATGGACCTACCACTTTCTCTCCTGTGGTTGCATTCCAAACTATGATGGTCTTGTCCCAAGAGCCAGAGACAATGCTCTTGCCATCAGGTGAATAGGCAACAGAGTTGATTCAATTTGTGTGTCCCTGGAATGGTCCTGCCACTTGCTTCCCAGTGGTTGCATCCCAGATGATGATTGTCTTGTCATCAGAGCCAAAGACAATGTTCCTGCCATCAGGTGAATATGCAACAGAGTTAACTGAAGATATGTGTCCTTGGAATGGTCCAGCCACTTGCTCCCCAGTGATTGCATCCCAAACTCTAATGGTGCTGTCATCAGAGCCAGAGACAATGTTCCTGCCACTAGGTGAATAGGCAACAGAGTTGACAAAAGATGTGTACCTCTGAAATAATCCTGCCACTTTCTTCCCAGTAGTTGCATTCCAAACTGTGATGATGCCATTTGAAAAGCCAGAGACAATATTCCTGCCATCAGGTGAATAGACAACAGACTTGACTGAACCTGGTCCCTGGAATGGTCCTGCAACTATCTCCCCAGTGATTGTATCCCAAACTATGATAGTAGCATTCCAAGAACCAGAGACAATGTTCCTGCCATCAGGTGAATAGGCAACAGAGTTGACCCAACTTGTATGTCCCTGGAATAGACCTGCCACCTTCTCCCCAGTGGTTGCATCCCAGATAATAATGGTCTTGTCATCAGAGCCAGAGACAATGTTCCTGCCATCAGGTGAGTAGGCAATAGACTTGACTAAATCTGTGTGCCCCCAAAATGGCCCTACCACACACTGTCCAATGAATACATTCCATACTTGAATGGTACCATCCCAAGAACCAGAGACAAAATGGATCCCATCAGGAGAAAAGGCAACAGAACTGACAGAGCCTGCATGGCCATGCAGGAGATGAACCTCTGCTGGCCAGCTTGCTGGGTGTTCTGGGATGGCTATTATATGCTTTTGTAGATGTTCAATCCAAAGTTTGTGCAGGGGAGAGTCAGATGGCACCTGGGGCAGAGCTGATAGATACAAGTGGGGAGTGGATTCTTGAAGCACAGGTGCAAACACTTGGATAAACTGGAATGCTTCCAAGGCCAGGATAGCAACCTCATCATCCTGGAAACATCTAAGCACTTCCCAATTACAATCATCCTGATCTTACCATTGTCTCAGCTTGGCACAAGTCTCAAGGGCAGATAAAATACTTGAAAGAGGCATGGAGAGGAGGCTGATGGCTTCAAACCAATAGGGGAACTTGTTTGTGACGAAGAGAGACACTTCACCCATCAGGTCAGGAGTACATTCAGTCTCTCACAATTGATCCATCCAGTACAGGCAGGAGTAGGCAAGGTGCAGGGGTATAGTTTTCATAATGTGAGTTGGCAGATCAGGAATAGCAGTGTTAGGTGTCCGAGAGTCCTCAAGGTCACAAATGTTGAACCTGAGTCCCTGGCGCATGCATGCGAGCAGAGCTTGTCCAAGATAACGAGAATGATGAGGTTGAATAGGGACATGGAAAGCTAAACTCCGGGCTTTGTTGAGTAGGAAGTCACAGAACAAAGTATGCAATGGTCGAATGGGTCTGTCTTCATTGACAACTCCATCCAACAGCAATCCAAGAAGTTTGATGATACTTCGGACATGCAGGCGATTGTCGAAGAGAGTACAGAGGGATCTGAGAGAAAGGGGTTCACGAAGGGCGAGTACAACTTCCATTACCTCTCAGAAGTGCCACAGAGGACCACTGCTGAACTGTTGTCTTAGAATGGTTCAGTACAGTCTGTCTAACGGATGAACATCTTCCCTATTGTCGGCCTGCACTAAAAGCTCAAAGCGCTCTTGCATATCGAGCCCTTTTCCACCCTCTCCCAGTCCACATATGAAGTTGCATGCAGTGAAGGCATATTGAAAGAGCTGCCGGGAATGATCGACAAGCAGTCGACACCACTTTAGGTCTGGCCAAGTGACTTCAAGGTCGGCAGCATATCGGTCAAGAGAGTGACAGATGAGCTTTCGGATATCATCATCGACAATCTGCGCCGGGACATCACCTATCTGCTTATGGATGACACAAGGCCCACATGAGAGTGCAGTGAGGATGTCATCTTCAGGGCGAGTGGTGATAAGGAAGCGGATGTTGGTTGGAAGTGCTTTTTTCCTAAGTTTATCGGACAGCACCTGTAGAAGATACTTGCGACTGGCTTCATCCCCACTCTCGTCAAGAGCATTGATGATGACCACCAACGGTCCAATGCGATCCAGGCCTTGGCTAGGTAGAATGATGAAGCTCTCGAGTTGTGCAAGAGATGATTGCGACGTGCGAAGTTCTCGATTGTCTTTCACAACATGCCATAGTGCAGACTTGTACTGAGGATCGTGGTCAGCCAAACCACACACAATTGTGGTGAATAGATTCCTTGGGTTCCGATTGGCAACATCAGCACTGGAAAAGCAGTATAATGAGCCAAGTCATTTTTGTGTGGAAAAGTGTCGAGCGATGGTGTGAGCTACCGCTGATTTGCCTGATCCGGCAACCCCCGTTAGAAGGCACAGTTGCAGGGCATCATCGTCAGGATTGTTGAGGGCATTGTAAAGTTCTCGGAGGAGAGTCCCATGCGTTCCTGGCAGACATCCCTTCTCCAACTGAAAACTGGCCCCGCATGCATACTCCATGTCGTTCAAGTCAATTGTTTCCGCTGCATTCGTACATCATCAGCGCCCAATACCAGCTTCAATACCTTGTACCCACCCATCTGTTCCACAACATTCATCATATGGAAGACAGTGACCCCCATCTGCATAGTGACTCCTTCCATCAGTTTAGTCTTCAGCTCCCGGAGCTTGTCTTCATAGGCAGTGATCCTTGCTTCGATATCAGAGATCGAGCACTTCGCCATACGTGTCCCTACATGCTGATGTCAGTCACAATCATTGTCAGGTCAGATAGCAACCAACAGAAGTTGTTCTTCGCATATTCGCTGATGAAGTACCCACACTCCATCACCTGTTGCAACAGCATGTTGATGCCGTCATAATACTTCTCAATTTTCTTCATGAATTCGACGTCTTCTATGAACAACAAGGCATCATTCATCATGCCCACCAAGTGAACAATTTGGTCGTCACGCTTCTTCTGTGCCACGAGCATCTAAAAAAAAAAATCATCAGTCAACATCGATAGTTTGGATACCAAGCAATAGAAGGACCTTGTTCACAGCTGATAAAACAGACCAAGCCAGCAATGCATATGGATGTACCTGTGTAGCATTCAAACCAAGGGCAACTGAGACACTGAACTATATACCTCCATAATGGCAGACACGATTTTGTCAAATCACTCTATCCTCTCTAATAGAACAGGCCATTTGTCTTCCAGTACCTGTACCGCAGTGGCGATCTTCGAGCTACCAACTGTCTGTATCTTGGTGATAGTCTGCGTGACTTTGGTACCAGTCTTGACTGCTGACCCAGAGTCCTCCCAGGCACATATTTTGCCACGAACTGCGACGGATGAAGAAGACAGTGAGCCCGCATGAGAACAGACCTGTGATCAGAGCATCGACCTGGAGAACATTGGGCTTGGCCTCTGTCGTCTTTTCGATGGACATCCCTCACTTACTCGACCTTCTCCACAAAGACAATTTTTGAGGAAAATGATGTCTGGCTTTGATGGGTCATGTTTGGAGAAGACATGAACTCTCGGAGTACACTACCAGGTCAGAAGGGATTGTAGTGGGTGAGAAAGGCGCAAAACTTGCCTTTGTAAGTGACCATCGACTAGAGGAGCTTTCTGGGCTGTGAGTACTGAGCATCAAATTGAGGAAGGTTGAACTGATAGATTCCCCACTGCCCTCTCACTACCAGACATCCTTTCAATGTTCCACAGGCATGGTGAACTATTGACGCACTCTTTGACCCAGAATTTGTTCCGACTGCCACAACATGGTCGTAGAAGTGTAGTCTTTGATTAGTTGATCAAGTCTGGCGACCTGACCAAATCTATGAGCCGTTCTCCATGTCCGTGGGGACATTGGTTGAGCAGCGCAAGCCCTTGCAGTGATGCTTGGCTCTCTGAATGAAGTGCCACAAGGAAATGATGAACCCATCAACCGGCAAGTCACTATTGCATTATACTCCACTGCGTCTAACAGCTAACCAGTCCACAGGTGTGTTTTGAACACGACTACGAGCACATTCCCTGGCAGTAAAAACATAATGCTTCATCCAGTACCATAACACAATGGAGTTTAGAACCCACCCAAAAAACCATGGTCACAATATGCGTCTCAGACCTGCACACTTGCCTTTGGAAAGGGATATAATTACAGCTTCACTATAATAGCCACCTAGCAGAGCGGGACATTGTGTCCGAGCAAGGACACTTCGCCCCCAGTAACCCCTTTTCCAGTTTGATTGCCTGGACGAGAGAAAAACTCTGAGTAGCAACACTACTAGAGGTGGACGGTGAATGAAC
The DNA here is from genome assembly GCA_038094575.1 of Phylloporus cf. nigrescens. NCBI lineage: Eukaryota > Fungi > Basidiomycota > Agaricomycetes > Boletales > Boletaceae > Phylloporus > Phylloporus cf. nigrescens. Next base: position 8,355 of record JBBPTW010000038.1, on the reverse strand, counting down.
ATGGTCCATCACAGTTGGCATTTAAGTCTCATGAGACGTCTGCCTTGAGCAACGACCGAAGAAGATATATCCAACCACACTCTTGGTGGTTGATGGCCAGTGAATCTGTCTGAATCACGGCATCTCTGGTTGGAGCGTCAACCATTCTATACTTCAGGATCAGAAGGTAGTCGTTCTGTTCTGAAGGGTAAAAGCGAACAAACCTGAACGAAATCTGCCAAGCACACTCCTGTACTAGCGATGGTCTTGCAGTTATGTGTTACTTGAAGCGGTTGACTGACTCCTTCACAGATCGAACTCTAGGATCATCTTTGCTCTTGTATCTTTTCCAGTCCCTCCCCTATACTAATCAAAAATCTATTTTACTGGAAATATGAAAGATTCATCATATAAGCCTAAGAGTCGATGTACACACCCAACAAAGTGTGACACTGGCCTCGACGCATACCACAACTGGAATAATGCCAAACATGGATATCAAGTTGCAGTAGATGCCATCTGATTGTTCAAGTTCTTTAGCAGCCTGAATCTGCCTTGCCTAAAGTTAATCATAGTGGAAGCAAAGAATAAATGGAGATTTTATAACAGCATTTACCCACCTTTTCCTTCATTGCTTCGGCATCGAACAAGTGGCCATCACAATCTCCTTTTCAACCAACCATTAGTCCCAGAAGGTCAAACATGTCACTCAGATCACATACGTTGTAGAGATCCATGAAGCGATCCATAAGCCAGTTCCATCCTTCTCTTCACATATACAAGGGCTCAGTCTAAGAGGTGCACATATTGTGGTATGTTTGCCACAGAGAGAAGTAGCAATCAGATTCGTTGTTACAACCCGACATTCAGGTCCAAATTACCATGACAATACCTTCACACAGTAACGATATGTTGTCTGGAATTTATGCACGCCAATGGCTATGTACGATGCCCATGAGTACACAACGACAGCTGGAGTTGTTGGGACTTACATTTGAATCGCCAGACGAGACAACTGTTGCCCAAGCTATTCGAGATGGAAGTGCTCGGAATCTGATCGCTATGTTTGCGTCTGGTGGCAGTGATATGGAACCAATGAAGTAATACCTTCCACCACAGATGAGCATAACTCAAGTGCAGGTCTCTCTTCAAGTCTTGACCGAGAGATGTCTTTCGGTTTCAGTTGGTTGAACGGGCTGTCGTGTGCCTCTGTAAGTACTCAATCGCCTCTTTTGGGACGATCATGAGTTATGAGCATTTCGCTCCTTTGCAGCCACCATAGCGCCATAGACCTGATGCACAAATGAGTGTAGAGGTGTATTCCAGCAACGGATGATGTGTTACAGGTTGAAAGAATCAGATCATGCACATCACAAAAATTGCAAACTTCGGAGATAATATGAGATGATAATGTCAGATGACATTAGACGTAGTCACTCAGATCGAGTCTGTCAGATCCCAGTGGAGCTTGTTATGCAATCTCAACAAGCTCACTTTCACATCAGAATAGTTTGTTTATGCTTTGCACATATCATTCTGCCAGCTCTAATCTCATCTGAGATGGACTAGTATTTAGGGTATGACAAACCATATATTACCATAATGCAAATACAAGAGATTACGTGCCCTGGTAATACATGTACATGTCATAGCAACCAAGATGGAGGAAGTGGTATACAGCACGAGGGCTAGGGATTAGCCTGGAGAACTCAGTGAAGGTTAGGAGCACCGCTGAGACAAGAAAGCCTCTATTCAAGAGGTAACTTGAAGACAGCAGCTCCAGTGCAAGAAATGAATCAATCAATCAATTGATAGGCTGGGCAGGTGAGCAAGCAGTGCAGGAAGAGTGGCAACAAGAAAACATGATGATCTGAGACAGAGCTTGATGATGGCGGTTTCGGAGCAAGAAACACTGAGTACGAAACAATCCATGAGCAGCATAGACAAGTGGTGAGAATAAACAAGCCTTATAGCATGCAGGACTGGAGGAATGGTGAGAAAGAGTTTGAACTTGGGCAATGTTGGATTCATGAGCAGCATAGACAAGCAGCAATGAGAGATTCCATGACTTGCAACAAGATGATTACATTACAAAATGTGAGAGAAGACATTAGAGAGAAAGGAGGTGCACCTCATTTCTTAGCCTTTTTCCCCTTACGACAAGGATGAGTTGAGAGTTATTTTTCTTCATCCAAACCGACTGGCCCCTGGCCTCGCCAATGGCATGATTTATCTAAAAGTGTGGACGCGAACTCATGATTTTAGTCTAGATGTGCATATACTCACCTTTTCACAGCCTTCTTGAGCTGTGTTGAGCATGTAGCACCATCAGCTAACTGCCTCACACCCGATATGAGGCAGAGTATGAATGCATATATGCGCTTGTACCATGCGACTGTTGATTTGAACCTAGGATTCAGTCAGCTAGGCACATGCAAAATGCAATCTGGACTCACAGTTTTCCCAGAGCTGTACTCCGGTGGTCTCCTCGTCATCTGGTTCACTGAGCTCACCATTCTCAGCCACCTCTGCCTGTTTGTCAATGAGAATGATGTTATATCACTGTCTAAGTCACAATCTGCTGAGTGCTCACTGCTGAAGTCGATTTCCTCAATCTCGAGTGAGAGTTTTCTGAGAGGTGGTGAGTGACTTTCATGTATTCGTGTCATCACTTACTTATTCAATCCCTCTGATCCCTTTGAAGCCTTTTTGTGCTTCTTTGTCTGTTGGTCGTCATCGGGAGTCCACAAGGGCTTTTTGCTGGTGGATGATAGCAATATAATGGTGGGTGGTGATAAGATAAAAACACAACGGTGTGGAAGAAGTGGAGATTAAACTCCATCATGTCACACGTGATACATGATGTCCTACCATCATTAGAGAATGTTTCCAACCATAGCAGCCAACACGATCGGGTTCACATATTGATTGAAAATGAGCGCGAGCAAGACAACAAAGTTGGAGAAGCAGAGTTCTTTGTCATGGAGGTTGAATGGGTGAATCTCAACCATATATGTGATGATGAGCAGGCTGAACGCAAGCGCATATACCTATGGGAAGAGATAGATGAACGCAATGCAATGACGGCATGACCTGCTGCTACGACACCATATTGTGCACATACCAAGAAACAGATTGCTTGAGCCATGTAGAATAACACCATCAAGCCGGCCAAAGTGGGGAAGAGGAACCCACACCCAAGACAGCTAACAGCAGACAACATGTACAGGGCCCCAAGGAAACTCTGGATCTAGAGGGCACTGTTGATATAATGTTCATGCATCTTTGTGGTGGGGGAGTTGGCCACAAGGTGACTTGAGATAGTTCATTGCAGGAAGAGGGACGTCGTAATCCCCCAAACTTGTCGGATGAATTGGAATCAGACACAAAAAGCAGTTGAAACAACAACACAAAGGACAAGCCTGAGGCGGAGGATGGCAGAGAGGGAAAGGTGAACAAGGCAGCAGATGGCATAGATAAAGGGGTTGAAGGGGATGAAATGGTGAATAACAGTATTGGGATTGGCAATGATGTTGATACTTTGGTTGCAGATGAAGGGGAGGAGTTAGATGAGATGGTCTGGGAAGAGGAAGGTTATGATGCACTGATATTGTATGAGATGATCGTGGAATACAATGCCAGAATGAGAAGTACAATGGAGGATCTCTGGGAGCTGCAAAGCGACTGAGCGGGCTTCATAGGACATCAGCGCAGAGCGGAGTCACATCTGTCACACGGTGGCAGAGTCCGGCACACATGGCAGACAAAGTCACAAATCTGCAACTTTTGTGATGCATGTGTAGCATGGCAGTGTGGCATTTCCTAGGCGGAGATTAAACTTTGTTCCATTGGCTACCTCAACTTACAAGTGTCAAGGACAGTTTGCAATGGGATAGTTCACGAGTCGCCGGTCAGAGTCATATCGGCAGTAAACCCAGTTTCAAAACGATGTTCAGACAACTGGAGGGCGTGTTGTGGACTCATGTGAGGCTCCTTTACCAAATCCGTAAAATGAGCGTGTATGTAGTAAGCAATTCAATCTTGATGGTGAGCAACGCTGAGGGTAAGAAGCGCGCGCCCAACGCTCTCTCACTCGAACCACAACCACACCCATGAGCTCCACCGCCGTCGAACCTACTCCCCGTACCAGCGCGGACCTACACAGTCGTCAACCCCAGCAAAATGAGGACGACTTCAGGGTTCCAGCGCCAAAGTAAGTGTTTCTGGTCGGAACGTGTTTCCTGTATGCTGAGCACAACTTTTACACTTTTCGACTAGACATCGTCACGCTACCCCGTCGGCACCGTGGCCCTGGATGGACTTTACCAATGATTCCCACCAAGTTCAACAACAACAACCGGATGGCTCAAATTGGGATCAATATCCGCAAAACCTTTTCGGAAACTGGACGAACGAACAAGTGGAACGCAGTGAAATGTTAACTCAATGTGATGGTCACAAGGCGTCCACAGTACACAGGATTGGTGTATTCGACGACGGAAAGTTTGGGCACGTAGACACCCGCTCCGTCCGTAAAGACGATGTCGATGGCTTACAAGAGTACTGGGATGACCTGAAGAAGCCAGTGAGTGGCACATATATTGCGTATTTCGGGGCTGAGTGTTGAAGCGGCGGTGATAGCCACCGTCGAATATGCGAATACAAGCGTTCCTTGTAGAGAATATGTCTACACCCCTCCTCCAGATGTTAGGAACAAGGTGTGTATTCGTTTACATGGCACTACCCGATTGTAGTCTCACTTCATCCAGATACGAGATCGAACCCTTCTTTTTTGCGTCGTCCACGAATTGGATTCCGTCCAGGTACCAGGAAGACCCTAAGATATGCGAGGATCGTGAGTACTCTCGCTCCTGTGTCCTGTTCATATTCCTCACCTTCCTAGATATCACCGTCATCCTTCCCTTCATACACATCTCGAAAGCAAATCAACCACCGATTGTACCGATCGCAAGGACTCAACCAGTCAGAATTCCAACGGCTTTTAATGATGCGGAGGTTTTGTTGCCGTATAGGGGTATGTCTGTCCTTGCCTTGATTAGTCTTGAGTGACTCGTGCCGGCTGCAGAGGATAAACAAACTAGCAGTTCCCAAGCAGCGGTATTCCTCCCAGGTCAGTATGGCCCACTGTTCGAGTCGAACGGACACTAATCCTATATATACACTAAGAAAATAGAATTCTAGTTCAGGACCTACTATCGCTCCACATGGTCCGCAACGCGAAAACCAGTACAATTATTTCATATCCTAACTCACGTGGGACCACTGCCAAGCGGCTACGATCTCTCGTGCAAAGGACGGGCGATAGTGTCTATTGGTCAAAACTTTTCCAGTCGGGAGATTCGACGTTCCTCTTTCTTGCGGTGCTCTGGTATGCACTCTACGCATGGGACGAAGCTTTCGAAGCGCTACTTCTCTACATTATTGACCTTGTGCGTCCCATGACTTCTAAAACCTTGTCGCTGTTTAAATGCTTCTTTTTTCAGGAGCACGATGTCCTTAAATTCGACGACATCGATCTCGCAGAAGAGCTTCATACAGTGCAAGAACATCTGTTGCAGTATGAGCAACTTCTAGGTGATTTCCTGCAGTCAGTCGAATTCGTCAGGGACACACCTAATCCGGCGATGAACGACCCCTCAATTCCTGACGCGGCACATTGCAAGGAGCTCTTGCGTACAGAAGCGGACAATTTAATTTCCGAGGTTGAGAGGTTAAATTTCCAACGAGACATGATGTATGCCAGAGTTAAGAATTCTATCCACTTGGTTCGAATAACTATGTTCTCTCTTTCCCCGCTGTGCGCTGTTGACATCTCCCCAATAGGCATATGCCACTGTGATCATAAAGGACACCAGACTCGCACAAACTCTCTCGGAAAGAATGGCGGAAGATTCCTCTTCTATGAAGCAGGTATGCTGACTCTGTTGCGCGTCCTACAGTCGTCTGATCGTTGTGCATCAGATCGCTTACCTTACAATGACGTTTGTTCCAGCAACGTTTCTGGCTGTAGGTGGGGAATGCTGCCGTTGTTATACATCTCACATCTTCGGCAGAACGTATTTAGCATGAACCTTCGCGAAACTATACAACTCGACCCCAAGCAGCCCCAAAACCACCCTAAACACACTTACACTGAATATATTGTGTTTGTGGTCTGTTTCACCTTATTTACCTCGTGGCTTGCGATTGTCATCCAAAAGGAGAGCACCTACCACAAAAAGGACAGCGGCATCGTACGACGAATATTGTGGCCCTTTTGTTTGGTGTATGACACCATGTCCGAACATCTCAAATCGCAGAAGCGTAGAGCTCGTCGCTCTATTTGGGGCTTCCGCCCTTCCCGAACCGTTGATGAAGAACAGTTGATGGAGATGCGCCCGCTTGTTGAAAAGCGTAAGGGTGTGCTTAGCAGATGAACCCCTGTTACCTACAAAGTACCTGATGTAGTATTGGTATGCATCTATGGTATTTATGAGTCTCGTTGGCAGTGCACGCGGAGTCGTCGGATCCCTCGGAGTTCGAGTCCCTTGTACCTTGACCTGCTTAGCAAGTTGCACTCGTCCGTCATGACAGACACAGGCAAATCGTATCACAAGCATTGTACTGGCGAAGCCCTCCTAACCGCCCAACGCCATGCTACGGACGAAAATATTACCCTCTTTGCGGGGTGCTTCTGTCCGTTCGTTCAGCGTGCTTGGGTCACGCTTGAATATCTTGGCATCCCGTACAAGGTACGTGCCTGATCCACATCCGTTCAGCCTAACCCATTCATATGTTACTCTCAGTATTGTAGGTTGAAGTCGTCCCGACGTGGTTCTCGGCTTGATCTAACCGTAATACGTCGCCGATAGACGAATCTGATCCCTACCAGAAGCCTCAGGAGCTCCTCGAGCTCTCACCCAAGGGCCTAGTCCCCGCGTTGAAGCTCAATAATTACTCCCCGCCTCGCGCTCTGAACGAGAGCACTGTCATCATGGAGTTCCTTGAGGAGTCTGCATCCATCTTTTCGTTGCATCGATTCGTGTATGCTCACTCCCAACAGCTTCGCATCCACGTCGACCAAACGATCTCTCTTTCCGCCGAACTCTGATCCGTGTTTGTACCAATCCCTGTGTTTGGTGTATCGCCCCATCACACTCACCACCACCCCACATCATCACAGATGCTCGCGCCCTCGTACGCCTCCAGGCGGACCACATCAACCGCATTCTCATACCCGCCTTTTACCGCTACCTCCAAGCCCAAGACCCCGATGCGCAAATCGCCGGTGGAAAAGAGTTTTGGGCAGCCATCGAGACGCTCGTCGGACTCTTTGAGCGCGCCGAGAAGGAAGTCGGGGGAACCGGGCTATGGAAAGAGGGCGGAGACCTCGGGTGGGCAGACGTCATGACCGGACCCTGTACGTCTCCATGCTTGATCTGTGCGCCGAACATTCCCTTTTGACGATACGATGCGATCGGATCATCGTGATAGGGATCTTCAGGGCGACCAAGGTCCTCACGCACTATCGCGGCTTTGTGATGCCGCAAGGTGCCAAGTTTGATGCGTGGTTGCAGAGGCTGTTTGAGCACCCGGCGTTCAAGGGGACCTGCAGCACGGACGAGCTCTACCTTGATAGTTACGAGAGGTGACGCATGGGGATCTTTCGTTTGGGTCAACTTTACTGATTTATCCCAATCAGGTATGCTTTCAACAGGCCGAACACCAGCCAGGTCGCCAATGCGATCAACAGCGGGAGGGCGTTGCCTTGACCCCTTGTGGTAATAAGAAGCAGTTGTACAGAAATAGGTGATGGGTGTAATTTTAACTCAACGACAAGGACCCCAAAATTCCATTCTCTTGATTCTCAATTATCGAAAGCGAAGCCCAGAATGTCTTGTATGCTATTCCTGGGGCAGGTTTTTTCAACCGAGATTTGAGCAAAGTTCAGGGGTGTGTGCGTATAGAGCATGTCGCTCCCGAACAATGAGACTACACTACATGCACCGGCACGCCAGCTTCTCCTACTCGTGACAGTCAATGCTATATTGAGACAAAGTACCCCAGAGAACGCTTCTCGTGCCTGTCCGCCCACTCCCATAAATGGGACCCTAGGGTCGGATTAGTGATGTCTGGAATTGAATCGCATATGCAAGTCACAATGGTATCTACAGCAGGACGAAAAGGTGGTACATGTGGCGGATGGTAATCTACATTGTAGCAGTGATAATAATGGTCTTCATAAAGTTGTGACAGTCGCGAAGCAAAGTATCAACACCTCTCAAACACCCGGTAGAGATCGGGGAGGTTGGCCACCTGGACGACATCGTTTTCCAGTAGCGACTTTGGTGCGACCAAGAACTTGCGCATCGCCTG